>JAXQQM020082247.1:0-18772 GCA_034641835.2 Pinus albicaulis | reverse complement strand
GACCTTAAAGGTTGTGATATTATTGTTGAGATGTTTTCACTCCCGTTGCTACTTATTTTATGTGCTACTACTTTATCCATGTTGTTGTAGCTCTTATGATTTTTCATAAGCCTTCGGTCTACAGTCTTACCTATTAAGGTTCACTCGATTAGAATCAATAAGCAATATTTCTCAACTTTGCTTTGTTCAAAGTCCTTCACACCGCCTTTCAGATCTTGTATGCTCTGTACCAATTGATGCAGTTGTAACTACATTTTACAACTAATTTGTGGAATAGTGGGTTAGGACCCACATAACTTACTTTATACGCAACGGATACAAATATCATATTCAAATACATACGCAAAGCGATCAAACAACGCTCTTTATAATATAATGCACATAACCCAAAATACGTTACCTACACATGGAACCTCCTTACCGGAGGGTCCCACTGTAACTCCGACCAATCAACTATGATCGCATTTCGCGAAATATAAAATATAACTTAACAAGTTAAGTTTTATTTCTTGTGCCTTGCGATGTTGCATCGTGTTGCCACATGCCTTCCGCTTCGCATCGCAAAACTCTTAACTTACCTCACGTTGGCCCTTAGTGCTAACCCCTAAGATTTTTTATTTGCGGTCACCACTTTCAATCTCCATCGTTGGCTTCTGCAAGATCCGATGGTCCGCACAAATTATTCTCCGTGCCACTTCGCATCGCAAGTTAAAATCTTTAACTTGTGAAATCTTAACTTTGTATTCTATTCTCTGTGATGTGCGACAACTTACGGTTGCGACGTGCTTCTATCATTGTTGATAATTTTCATATCAGCGGTCCTCATCAAGCCTGCAAGTCCGATCTCCGCCAACTCATTGCATCTTATACTGTCTAGTCCGCGAAGTCATTGTGACCGTCCATCTTTTATCTCCGGGTTTGTGATTTAATCGCAATCATCTACTCCACCTTCTCAGTTCTTCTTGCCTCTTTTTCCCACTCTAATTTCCGACATCAATCCTTAAACCTTTGACTCTGCGATTCAATCCTCACTGTTGATTCCTCCTTAGGAATTCTTCTAAGTATTGTGTTCTTCGTTCGATTTCTCTTCTTTTAGATGTTGCCACTCTGCATTACTAATTCCTCCACGATACTCCTACGCTATCCTTCCGATTTTGTTCGGAATTCTTCAATGCTATCTCTCCTGAGCTTTACTAAGCCTGTAGACACATGGATCCCTCCTAAGATTTTTCTTCATCTCTCATCCCTCAGTCCCTGCCATAACTTTGTCTACACGAAGTTCACAGAAACTTTGTCTACTCGCTCAGTCTGTATATTCATTAACAGAAACAATGTGCGTATACAATAACGCATAAATGCAATACTTGATTTCGACAAGGAAATCAAACAAACAGGTTAAAACAGAGAGCTCGATCAAAATCCAAAACACTTGGAATTAATTTATAAATGAAAATGCACCAAACCAAGCCTTGGGATGGCTGGTTTTTACATTTGTTCCTACTCTTTGTTCAACCCTCTCTCACACCTATTTCCCTCTTGTTCTCTCTTTCTGTCTATTGATGGGAGAACCCCTCCATGGTGGATCCGGTCTGGCTTTATGTCTTTCCAGAATCCCCATATGGTTGAGACACTGTATTTTAGTTTCAGAACAATTTATTCAACTAAATACTTAACGAATCATAATTTAAATATTCTTTTAATCTGCAAATTACAATGGTTGTGTTAGCCCAAATTAACTTTAAAAAATACTTTAAAAAATAAAGTCTTCAAATACTTTGGACTGCTAGTCCTCTTCCCAAGCCACAACATGTGACTAGCTTGTCACATTGTTGGCTCTACCTTAATGCTCCTACATCACCTTTGGTGTTTTATCTAAGGAACTTACCCTGTAAATTCCTACATGAAAGAAATTTTAATCAAGGTTAATCATGGTTGATGAAATTCAACCATGGTTACTCATGGTTAACCATCGTTGACCATGGCTAGTCATTATTTACCATGGTTTATTTTCATATCGAGGCAATATTTGTCATAATCCGACATTCGAGCATGGTTCACCATGATTAACCATGGTTGACCATGTTTGATTTTATAAAACATGGTTTACTGTGGTTGACCATAGTTGATAATGATTGTACATGATTGACCATGATAGTTGATCATGATCAAAGGGATTTTAATCAAGGTTGATTAATCATGGTTGACCATGACTAATCATGGTTGACCATCGTTCAACATGGTAAACCAAGGTCAACCATGTTTATTTTAGTGTTTATAATATTTATCCTAAGGTTTACATACCTTGGGTTTAGAATATTAGTCCCTTAGGTTTAATATTATTCGCTTGGGTTCATAATACCTTGGTGTTTTAGTATTAATCACTTTGGATTATTTATCAATCCCTTGGGTTTATTATTCCATTGGGTTAATAATATCAACCATGGTCAATCATAGTCATCCATTGTCAACCATGGTCATTCGTGGTAGAATGTCACATTATGACAATGATTGTCTCAATATGAAAATCAACCATGGTCAACCATACTTGAACATCACATTGTGACAAAGATTGTCTGAATATGAAAATCAAGCATGGTCAAGCTGATCCAACATTACATTGTGACAAGGATTGTCTCAATAGA
Organism: Pinus albicaulis; assembly: GCA_034641835.2. Taxonomy (NCBI): domain Eukaryota; kingdom Viridiplantae; phylum Streptophyta; class Pinopsida; order Pinales; family Pinaceae; genus Pinus; species Pinus albicaulis. The sequence continues at coordinate 16,130 of JAXQQM020082247.1, read as the reverse complement.
GAAATCAACTATGTTTATTTTATGTTTTATAATATTTATCTTAAGATTTATATACATTGAATTGAAATCTTGTAAAATGAAATTAAAGATGAAAACTAATTGCAGGGAATAAAAATTATGAACTCAACACATTCTCTCATAATAATAAAAAAAGTTCTAATTGACATTTAATTCAAACTCTAAATCTATTCACAAACTACTTCACATTCAATAATTTTATTACAAAAAGAAAAAATCCAAAATCCCCATTAATATAAGTGAGAAAAAAATTAAAAATAAAAACATAATTGCAAATTCAACCAAAATGACATTCTTCGGACCAAGAATTTTAAGTTGTAGATATACCAAATAATTAATAGTCAATGTAAATGTCATTATACTGATCACATACATAATCTACTGAATATAAAGATAAGAATATGTGAAAGTATTTTCTATACTCTCCATGCCTTTATTGTGCCTTAACTTCATTATGCTTTATACATTTGTGCATGAAAAGTGCATTAAAATTTATGAAGACCATATTATAAAATTAAGGAATTTGTTTAATTTTTTTTTAATTAAAAAGAGAAAACAAAGCTTTTATACAGAAATAATATATTACATTTGCTAATAAATCTACCTGCTAAAAAAATTACATTTAAATCTTAATGAAATTGTGAAAATTCAAAATATGATTTTTTTAAAAACTTCATAGGTAAATCCAACTAATATTTAAAAGAAAAAAAACATAAATTTTATTATTATATTTATCTTTTAATAATTAAATTTTTTTTATTAATTTTAAAATTAAATTGTTTTTATAATAAAATAATAATTCAAAATATTAAAACAATACTTTCAAAATTTTTTTTTTTTATTTCAGTATTATATATTTGAAATTAGATCAAGAAACACATAAAGAAGTGTGAAAGTACAAATGTATATTAGACTAAAATACATGTGTGTTTGTTTTTATGTCCGTGTGTTCTAGAGTTGTTAGCAGCAGCCCCGTTGTTGGTTGAGTAAAAACCGTTGTATAAATCTAATCTTTAGATCGAACCATCCATATACCTTTGTAAGGTTTCTGCTTCATTCTTTCACGTCCTCACTTCCTCATAAGATGATGGAACATAGAGCATTTTCATTGAATAGTCCAACATGATTTTCTTTGCCGGCTATGGATTTTGGTCACTTGGCCCTTTTGCTCGGGGACCTGTGGTACTCAATTATTTATGGGAGCTTCTTTATCGGAGCTTCTTACGAATGGTTTGGGTCATTTCATTAATTTTTGAGTTGATTCACGGAATTTTTTTATATACATCGCGTAGTTTTTGTTTGAGGGAATTTAGTAAAAAATTTTAAAAAATTAGGTAGTTGGAGTGTTTGAATTTTATTTTTTGGATAGTGAAAATTCTCCATCAAAAACCTTAAAACACCCAAAATACTAAAATTTAACAACTATAACCTAAATTTTCAAAATCTTTGCAAGAATATTTCATAATCTACGTAAATTTCTAAATTGTGAGTTTTTTTAAACTAATGCTTTTTTTCAATAATCCCTTTAATTTTGATACTCTCTTTTCAACTCTTTGGATATGAAACCTAAAATGACGACGCATTTCTCACAATTGCTCATATGATATTGAGCCGCGTGAAGGGTAATTTTTTTAAGAGAATTGCAACTACTTCGGTTTTGTAGTGCTTCTTTGTTACGTAACCGTAACCATACTATAAAAATACTTCATACTATAAATTCCTTGCTTGATCACTACTGCACAACATAGCACAACTATTGTTATAAATTAACAACATCACATGACTAACTTCATGAATTACATCTCGTATTTGTTATAAATAACCATCATCACACGACTAACTTCATGAATTACATCTCGTGTATTTACAATGTGTTTACATTCGTGTATTTACAATGTATTCATGACTCGCGTAATCTTGGTTGAGAAAGATTGGGCATCCTTATGCCACCTGCGCTTGAGGTGAAGGTGGTGGTTTTGACTAAAGTTAGAAGCAATTTTAGGGAGCCTTTTGGAATCCATGTTATAAAGCTTCTTCTTTTTCATAAGATATCTAAACATAGCCATACTTTCAATCAGAGACAAACTAACTTTGATCAAGACGACAGGATAGGGAGTATTTCCCTTGATATTAAGGTTGTAGGTTATGAATTATTTTGAATCATCTTAATCTCTCTCCATGACTCTATGGATATAATGCAACCCCAACTTCACATTTGTATAGGACAAAAGGGGTGACGAGAGTCTCAAATAGGAGCCTCTTTTTACTCCAAATGTAAATATCAGTTGCCTTGCAATTGTTTTCGAGCTCATAGTAAGATTTCCAGCCACCAATAATCCTTTTTTCGATGCCATAATTCTAGTTGAGTTGATGAGGGAAGTCAGTGCCCAAATATTTATAAGAAGAAACGTGCTCTAAGAAGTGGTTATTATACACAAAACCACCCTACGTGATCTTTTTGGATTTAATAATCATGACTTTAGTCTTGACAATATTAAACGTCATACCCATCTTGGAGTAGAAGGCCTGAAGAGTTTGAAGCTAAGTGTCGAGGTCATCATGGCTTTTTGCAATAAGCACAATATCATTGGTATAGAGGAGAAGAGTAATGAGAACACTAACAAGCTTAGTTCCCTTGCGTCCCGCATTTTCTAGGCACTCCTCTAGCTTATCAATGTATATGCCAAAAAGTGTAGGGGAAGGGGACACCCTTTCTTGACATCGGTAGTGCATTTAATGTCTTTAGACCGCCCCTCGATGGTCTTAAGCTTGGCTGTGACGGTCTCATAGAGACGAAACACAACAATCCTCAGCTCAGGAGGGACCATTATCTCTTTAAGTCTCTCCCAAAGCTTGTCACGAGGAAAAGTGTCGAAAGCTTTTCTAAAGTCCACAAAACAACAAAAGAGATTGACTTTACTATTGCGACATTCCTCTGCAATGATTATGAGAGTGACAAGATGGTAAATAGTCGAGTGATGCCTCCTAAAACCAACTTTCCCTTTAGCTCTTTTTCCATGGCTTTCAAGCCAAAGGCTAAGCTTATTTTCTAAAATGAGCCCATACAACTTGGTGAGGATGTGGCTGATCATAATAGTCCTGTAGTTAGACGGAGTGTTTTTTTGCCCATTTTTAAAGATATGTACAATAAGGCTTTGTGTCCAAAGCCGAGGGAAGCCATGCATTACAGCCGAATTGAGAAGCTTGTGGAGATGAGGAATGATGATAGATCTTCCCAATTTAAGGAGCTCTGCTTAGTATGCTTCAATATATTTAGCTTTCCCATTAGCGAGATTATTAATACTAGAATCAATGTCATCCAAAGAGAATACATCCTCCTTAATTGGAGTGATTAAGGTGTTGCCTATAGTGTCCGGGCAATCATACAACTTCTTAAGATAGTTGTCCCAGTGCTCTAAGGGAATAAAATGAGTATATTTGGCTTTATGAGTAAGTACATTCCGCCAAAATTCTCTGGGCGCGACTTTAGAAAAGTGGAGAAGATAGTCCTATCTTTTATTAATATATGATCGCTTCTTCCTCTTGGTGATAATTTTGTAGATATTTATGTCTTAGAGCTTAATGATTTCATTAGGAGCGTATCTGATCACTTTCGTGACAATTTTACAGTCTTTTTCATACCATAGATTGGAGGTTTTGTTAGTCTGTTTAAACAAGGTCTCATTATAGAACTTTCTAATGGTATTGGAAAGGATAGTTGTGAAATGATAATAGATTTGATCAATGTTATTATTATAAGTCAAGGAGCCTAAATCCCTCACTAAATCCCTGATGAAGAGGTTGCCTTTACCTTTATCAAAACGAATGTGTCTTTTGCTTTCATTGGTCTCCTGAATGTGGGTGGTATGCATAGCAAGTTTGAGGGAAAGAGAGAGAGGTCTATGGCCAGAGTTGCGCTCGAATCCATGAAGCAACTCAAATTTTGTAATACGGTTGAGGACGAGGGTGTCGGAAATCCCATACTCCATGACACTATTACCCAAGCCATGGAAATAGGTCATCTGACCGGAGAGGAGCCACTTGTTAATACCATTACAAATAATTATATCATGGGAATGACAGAGCTTGAGGAGCTCGATGCAGAATAAGTTTTCGATAATGTCCTCATATTTTCTCTTGAATTTATTAGCTAACTTACTATCTTCATCAAACCACAAAGGGTCGAGGTTGAAGATGTATTTTTTCTAAATTATTGAAAGGAAAATTCTTATCCAGGTTGTTATTCTTATAGGATGTGTAATTGATATGATCGAAATAGTAAATAGTAAGAAAGATCCTATTAGTGGTAGAATCAGAGATTTTGATCCAAACGTATTGATTGAAGGGGTCAGTTTTATGAAGTCGGATGTGAGAGGAAACTGTGGTCCTTATATAGTAGGTTATACCACCAAAACCCCTGTAAGAGGATTTCATATTCCAAGCAGACCAAAGAGTGAAACTGTCAAGGTGAGGGGCCCTAGATGCATCATGTTCACAAGATTCAACCAAGAGAATAAGGTCAATATCACTTGGGATCCAACTTAACATAGGACCTTTCACCATGGAAAGCCACGACAGTTCCAAAAGAGGTTCTAGAGTGCTGAAAATCCCTATTTATCACTCAAGCTTGAGACTTAATCCCTAATAATAGCTTTCCTATTCCTAATGATTGCCCATTTCCTTGCCTTTCTTGACTCCTTGACCTTTTGGACTTCTTTCGTAAGTTCAGGTTGGTCTTCTCGGATGAGATCCCAATTTATAAATATTCTTGATCCTTTTAGGCTTGGGGTTTTCTTGAGTATCTCCAATTTATGTTCATTTCAACTCACCTTGACATGAATGAGTCTATGTTTATGCTCAAGAAACTTTTCGACCCTTATTGCTTCCGTGAGATAAGTTGTTTCAATTTGAGATTTTGATTTTAATTATTCTTTAGCTATTCCTAATGTGTTTTCATTGTTTTATTCTTCTACACCATCAATTATAATATTTAAGGCTCTTTTTTTATGCTCATGGTCTAGTCCAATTAGTTTATTAATGTCCTCTTTGATGGATTTAATGTCTAAGTTATTTTCTATGTTACATAGGGTTGAACTAATGCAGAGTTGTATCCTTGGCAAATAGAGATCTTGCTTCTTCTATGTATGCGATGATTCTGGGGAGAGGAACTGCAGATGCTAAGCCTCCAACTTTGTGTGGAGGTTGGTCCCTTGTTCCACAAACAAAAGAGTCTCATACAATAATTTGGTTTCTTGCTTGACCATAGGCTTAAAATTGGATAATAATAATAATACTAATAATAAATTTATTATTTTTATTTTTTATAAATAAATAATAATAAATGTAGTTGATATACTCCCATTATCAGCCACATTTATCAATATAATTTCTCTAGTGATATCCTATGTTCATACTTGCAAATTTATGGGAAATGATATCTGGGAATTACTAGCAGAATCTTGACATTCAAGACAGGTCTATCTAGCCCTGAGATCCACCTTTATCTCTTTAATCCCCAAGCAGGAAAATATAGATGTCCCAGTGGGATTTTGTCCTATTTCCTTATGTAATTTCATTTATAATATCCTATCGACGATCATGGTCAACAGGTTAAAACCTATTCTCCCGAGTATTATATCCCTGGAACAGACATATTTTTTGAAAGGCTGACAAATCCTGGATGGTATAGTAATCGCACAGGAATTAATCCATTCTCTTCGCACTCTTAAAGCTAAAGTTATGTTAATCAAACTCGATATTTCTAAAGCTTATGATCGTCTAAGTTAGTCTTATCTGAAATTTGTACTTGAAGCCTTTGGCTTTGATAAAATATGGATTCTCTAGTTAATGTCTTTCATTTCTTCCCCCAACTTTTCAATCCTACTCAATGGTATTCCTTCCTACCCCTTTAATGTTTCTAGGGGAATTCGACAAGGATATCCCCTATCCCCTTTTATTTTCATCATAGCAGCAGAAGGTCTTGGCCGTTTCATTAAATATAAGCTTCATGGGGGGAAATTGAAGGGGCTAAACCTTTGGGGACCGGATCTAACCCTATCAATCAACAGTTTGTTGATGACATCATGCTCTTCTTTCAAGCTACTTTAAGGGAAGCCAAGGTCATTTTATATGTTCTCAAAGACTTCATGGCAGCATTTGAGATTATCATAAAAAATGACAAATCTAATGTCTAATTTTTTAGCACTAATGATGTCTCTCAGAGGTTCCTAGCTCGCACTCTCGGTTTCAAACTAGATTCTTTTCCCATGAAGTATTTAGGTATTCCCCTCAGCCTTAATTCCCTTAGGGTTTTGGGATGGAAATATCTCCTTAACTATATTCAGAATCATTTACAGAATTGGGCACTTTTTGTCCTCAATGCCCCTAGGCGGGTGATCTTATTATGCTATGTTCTCCAATCCATTCCTATTTTCCAGTTATCAGGGCGGGCTACCCCTAAAATCATCTAAAATAATATGGTCAATATATTCAAAAGGTTTTTATAGCAGTGCACTCATCAAACATTGAAATGGGCTCTTCTCTCTTGGGATAAGCTCACTAAACTCAAAAAATCAGGTGGATTGGGATTACGATACCCATTAGGGAAATTTTGAGGTCTAAAATGGGCCTCCAAAGGAAAATGTACAAAAAAATTAAACATTATAAGAACCAATAGGATTCAATATGATGATTTCAACCATGGGGGATGATTCACCATTTTTTAAGTAAAAGTGTAAAAAGATTAAAATATAATAAAATAATAAAACTACCTTTTCAACTCGTATGTTCAACTTATCTCCCAAAAATTTTAATCAAATTTCGAGCAGGAATACTCGTTGGATGAAAAATTTAATTCCTCATCCAAGGAGTACCCATGTTGCATACTTTCGATGGACCTTTCTACACGAAAAATGAGAAATACATGAAAAAACGTGATTGCAATCACATTTTTCATGTATTTCCTATTTTTCGTGTAGCATAATCCATCGGAAGTATGCAACATGGGTACTCATTGGATGAGGAATTACATTTTTCATCTAATGAGTACTCCTGCTCGAAATTTCAGTAAAAAATTTTGGAGATAAGTTGAAAATACGATTTGAAAAAGTAATTTTTCCTTTTTTCCCTCTAAAATTTGATGATGTAATCAAATATTATTTTATTATTTCCACTATTATTTTATTATTTCCTTAGGAGGCTCGTTTTAGACCTCAAAATTCCCCTAATTCCTATGTGCTAAACTAGGTGATGGGAGCTAAACTTTGGTGGAGATGGCTCCAAGGGGGGAGAGACCTATGGAAAATTATTTGGGAGAGGAAATATGAAATGCCCCAAACAACTGCTGGAAAATTGAAAGTTGATGTTACCCCAAAAGGATCTAACATCTGGAATCTGGAAGTCATTAACAGAGACTTTATTCAACAACATAGCTTCTAGGAAATTCAAGGAGGTAACACAACTCTATTTTGGGAGGATTCTTGGCAGCAAAGGGAAGAATTATTCAGCCGTTTAGACTTAGGAGAGATATTCCTTTTCACAAATCTGCCAAATATAACGTTTATAGCCAAATACTAGAGTAGGGAGAATGAGGGGCAATGGAGAAAATGGAAAGGAAAAAAACAATGGTAGAATTCCCCAACAACACTTCAATGGAACAATTATGAAAAGGAAATGAAAACAAGGAAATTGGTTTCAGCAAATGGAGAAGATATCCTAAGGTGGGGATATCATAATAAAGGAATTTTTACCATACAATAAGGGTATTATATTAAATCAAACAATGTGCACAGTGTCATAGTCCCGCTTTAGCAAAAAAACTAGGCAACGAAACACTTGCCGAAAATTGAACATTTTCTCCGGCTTCTAAGCCATTGTAAAATACTTACCTGGGATTAGCTGTAGAAAAGAGGGATGTAGTGACCTTCACTATGCAAAATGTGTAATAAGCATGATGAGAGTATTGAACATTTTATAAATACCTGAGATCTGGTTGAAACACTTTCGCAGAACATTGTTGTGGTCTTCCAAAAAAAATACAGGGGCAATACCAACATCACCCAAGGCAATGTAAATTGGATAAAAGGGCGATACACATGCGCAGTCATCAACAGAGCTTGGAGGCTATCAATGGGATTTCTTCTTTGGGCCATCTGGAAATAAAGGAACCACATAATCTTCAGAAATGAGACTAGACAGAAAGACCAGATCTAGTAGGTAACCCTGGAAAATATATGTGATACCATCTTAGTTGAAAAATGGAATGAGGAAGACTGGATTTCAATTGGAAATGAAGCTTGAATCCTTGCCATGCTAAACCTAAAACCCAAAATTTTGGCTCGTACTTTATGGAAAAGCAAACAACTTAGGAAAAACCCTCTAGACAAGTTTCAGATGCCTCAACTAGGGTTTTTGAAACTAAATTATGATGGGGCCTCCAAGGGAAACCCAGGTCACACAGGAGCAGGTGGAATTTTCCAAAACTCCCAAGGTTTAGTTTGCAGAGTATATGTGATGGAATTAGGGTTTTTCACTAATAATGAAGCAGAATTAATGGTCGACAAACAAGGGTTGATACTTTCAGTCAGAGAAAACTACCACAGAATCATTGTGGAAGTGGACTTGGCTATGGTAATAGGGATATTGCAGAAGTTGCAGCATGGGACTCCATGAGATCATTTTAATTATTCGGGATATTGGTTACCTCATCCTATCACATGCTCATAGAGCTTGAAATTAGGTAGTGGACTGCCTAGCTAACTTGGGTTGTAGCAACGAGGGTTGCCAACTTGACATTAACCAATATGACAGGGCATGGGACATTGAGCTACATACACTATAGGTCATCATCAACAGAGATAAGGAAAGTTATTGAGATCTTCTATCAGGGTGCCACACGGAGGTTGATAGGAAACGTGCACTGTCACGCAGTGGCATGAACCACACGATCTCTGAAGCTTAAGGTTGGTAGCTGGCTGGTAGGCGGTACATTCATACGTCGGTTCACTATGGCTGTCGATGACATTGCTGGAAGCCAACTAACATTGTCAAACTGACTTAGAAAATAGCATCGACGTTAGAAGGGGTTAATGCAAGACGCGGGACGGAAGGTGAGCATTGTTCTTGGAAGAAATTCGAAGGAGGAGCAGTGTGGAAGAAGGCTGAAGGTTTGCAACTCCTGCTACTTACCTGGTACGTGAACTCTTATTAACATGAATACAGAGGTCAGCCATCTGGTTGGTAACAAAATAATATTTAGGGGTGAAATTTATCCATTGCTCAATTCGTCTACTCCTGTTCACTATCTTATTTTTGATGGAGGAAACCAAAATTTAATGGGTTTGCATGCAGCTCATCACTGCGGGTGTTTGTTGAACTATGGTTTCTGGTATAGTTTACAAACTTGTTTCTTTGCTTGCATGTCCCTAAATAAATGGTATTTACAGTTTTATTTTTTGATATCCCTCTGCTTAAGTCAATTTCTTGAAGCTCTAGTGATTCTAGTCTTCCGAGCCCCTGTTGTCAATCCTTCCTTTCAAACTCCCTGTCATGTTGTCTTAAACCCTGACTGTGCCCCGTTTATGGTTTGTAATGAAGGAATGTTGGTTTTTAATGAAGGAATGCAGGCTTTTGTGTCTCAGGCCTATGAGATAGCATCCATGGACATACAGGACCACCCTAGTAATAGTGTTTATGGTGTCTTTGTCCCTGATTCCATTTACCCTCATTTCATCGGTCAAGGTACAGACTCTCCGCAGGGTCTCTGGGATCAATTATTTGTTTTAAGGTCTCCACCTATATTTAGTAGCCATGACACTGGTCTTAGAATTAGTTGGGTGGGCTATGGGAGCCTCTGTTCAATTAGACCGCACCCCCGTCCTAATGGGTTCCAGGTCTGGGACTTGCATCATCTGAATTTTACCCTCTCTCTTCCTAAGCTTAAATTTTATAATTCTACCACCCTCAGTAGGAATAGTAGTGCTTTCTATTACTTGGTAACAAAGGCAGCTATGGGCCCTATTTACTGTTGCATGAAAACAATTATTGACATTTTCTTTCCATATGCATGCCTCTTTAAATTAGAAACAAGTGTCTCCTAGTCACTTTCCAAGAATTTGCAACCAAACAATCTGGTGTTTGTACTTTGGAATAGAAACATGGTAAAAGGACAACCTGCCAAGCACCAGGTCAAGGGAAAAGGGAAACAAAAACTCTTAAATCCCACTGCAAGGTCTAGCAAGTGAGGAAGAAAATAAAAAAAAGAGGTTATGAACAATCTCTTTTATGTTTACTCTACAGGTAATCCTCCAAAAGTCCGCAATTTTATTCAGGGTTGGGAGAGATACTGTAACAACAAAGAAGAGGAGATAGATATATAGGAGGAAGCCATGGACTTCATTAAGGACCCTGGGTATACAAGAGGGAGACTGTCCCTTTTTCACTAGTCCATTTACACTTACTTGACACTCAAATGTGCGTTGGCCAATACTTTCATGAGCTTACAGGAAATTGGAGGAGATCCTCAAGTGGTTTCAGTTCTGCAAGAAATCAAAAAATAGATTCAGGATATTTGTTTTTCGCAACATCATGCTACAAATCATCTTGGAAGAATTGAGAGGTAGTTGCAAACAATGCATCAAGTGGATATGCCAGGCTCCAGTGTCAAAGACCCAACATTGGTTGAATCCTCAGATGACTGACTAAATATTTCCTTGGTATTCTTATGTATTTTGGGATAGCATTTACTGTTTATATTTAGAATTTGTTAGGAATACTATAATGGAAATAACGGTTATTAAAAGACTGAAACTTTTCCAATACTAGATGGCATTTAACTCTGTAATGTGGACAATAGACCTAGTTTCCTTCGGGTAGGTTGAGGCCATCAATTTTTGATCTGTTGCAACATGCTTCTTTTTTTATAAATAGAAAATAGAAAGGTACTGCTAAATTTACCAAAAAAAAAAAGATATCCTATTTCCATACATTAATTTTGCTAGTGATATCCTATGTCCATACATTCTTTAGGTGATCCCATTGTTCATTTTCATGTGAAGTATTATCGGTGTATCATGTACCACACATTTAACACATTTTTCAAAAAAAAATATTTTCCTACGTCGATTGTTCTTTTTTTTCATTTGGAATGATAAATTTTAGGGTAAAGGAAGTGAATTGTCTAATGATTTTGTTTGTGGATTTGTTTGAATTTTATATTTACATATTTAGCTATGATTTGAAGGGTTTTATTTTATTATTGTAAGAATGATTTCATTTTAATTTTATATTTTAATGATTATATTGCAACTATTTGAATGGTTTTATTTGGTTATTTTTTGTTTAATTGAGTTAGTTGCTATTTAATATTCAAAAAAGAGGGGGGATAATTCCCTATTACATTCAAGTGATGGTGAATATATCCATGGATGGGTTCAGTGGAAAAATAGTGAACCTCGTTTGTGAAAACTACTACTACTATGCTATACTTCATAACAGAATCCTGATATATTCTAACAAACTGTGAGAGCATAAATGCAAATTTAAATGACATGATCAGAAGATAAATATGGAGGAGTGAGGATTAGTCTAGGTTAATAGGCCGACTATAATAAGCATCGATGTTGTATTGGTTATCGACTAGATTGGCTGTGTGAGCATTGTTTTAACTGGATCTAGGCGTTGATCGCTTGTCAAGCATGTATTTCAGGATCTGCAGGGACTCTTCCATGTGGGAACAATGATTTGCGGCATTGTTTAGCTACTCCTAAAAAATATTGTGCTTGATGTTGAAGGAAGGCAGTGTCCACTTGATTTTTACTTCCATAATATATAAATGTCCTCTTATCAACTCCATCTTGGCTTGGAGGTCAGCACAATGGAAACAATTTTCATTTATGATGATGAAAAAAAGTAGCACTGATTGACTGTAGAAGGGAGAATATTTCACTTTGTTGGAGGTGAAAATGATGTTGAAGACTCTGTATTTCTGAAGGAAATATGAAAAAGGAGAGTCGAGATAGATACAAGAAGGGACAGTATGCGGAAGAGGGTGGGAAAAGTGAGAGGATAGGCTGCACTAGATCAACGATTCATAAGGAGAGATGCCAATGGGATTCTCAACGAGCGAGTGCCTAGGGACACAAGGCCCAGGAGGGTGAATGTGAGCCACTGAGCGCACAGAGGGAAGGTAATCAGAGAGCACAATGCAACTACCGATGTGAGAATGATGATTCAAAGGGAAGACAAAGGCTTAATAAATAGAGTATTCACGGGAAGGAGGCGGATAGGTAGGAGAGGCAGGGCGAGAGTCACGAGAAGATAGATTCATGAGAATGGAACTGTGAATAATATGGGTGAAGCAAACCTACCCTGACAGGATCTTAGTAGAGAATCGGGTAGAAATACATTGCGTGAGGGAGAAGAATCATGGCAAGGGAGAAAAATTTGTGTCTTCTTGGAAAAGGAGTTCACCGATAAGTCTGCTGCAAGCATTATTTGCCAAGATATCATATTTCTTTTGTTTGTTTTGAGAATATGAAATAAGGAGAGATATTCAGTTTCTTTGCTCAAGGTGCGGAATCTAACAATAAGCATACTGAGAGCTATGTTAGGGGTCTGAGTTGAGTTTTTCATCATGTTTATGATGATTTCCAAATCACCAAATATCATAAATGTTTTCATTTTAAGAGTCTTGATAATTTTGATTCCTTTCAACATAGCATAGGCTTCAACTATGTTATTTGGCAAACAACCAAGCCCCCATTCAAAGGAGGTCATGATGTAGCCCTGTCCATTCATTATGTAACCTCTTGTCCCTACTATCCCTAGATTTTCTATTAAGCACCATCAAAGAAAAACGTAGGCCTTTTGAGCCAGTCAAGCCACTCGATAAAATATTTCTCTTTGGGCCTAATCTTTTACTGCTCATTATCAGAAGATCGGTTGACTGGGTTTTTGTTATACCTCAAAGGATTGTCAAGAGAACTACTAAGGAAGTTTCTTTCTTCAACCTGCAGGTTGTTAAAATTAAGATGGTTGTTGTTTTTTGAAAGGATTGTCTCAATTGTGAGACTCCAGCTCTTTCTCTAGACTTTCCTTATGCAAGGTCTATGATCTTGGAAGATAGCCTTATTCCTTATTAGCTAGATGTTCCATAGAAAAACATGGGGAAGGAGGTCTCGATTCCTTTCAATAGAGCATAGGCTTCAACTCTGTCATTGGATAAAAAACCAAGCCCCCATTCAAAGGAGGTCACGATGCAACCTTGTCCATTCGTTATGTGACCTCCTGTCCATGGTATCCCTGGATTTTCTTTTAAAGCACCATCAAAGAAAAACGCAGGCCTTTTGAGCCGGTCAAGCCACTTGATAAACTCTTTCTCTTTGAGCCTAATCTTACACTGTTCATTATGGGAATATCGGTTGACTGGGTTTTTGCTATACCTCAGAGGATTGTCAAGAGATCTACAAAAGAAGTTTCTTTCTTCAACCTGAAAATTGTTAAAATTAATATGGATGTTTTTCTTTAAAGGATTGTCTTAATTGTGAGACTCTAGGTCTTGCTCTAGACTTTCCTTATGGAAGGTCTCTGATATTTGAAGATATCTTATTCCTTATTAGCCAAATTTTCCAAAGAAAAACATGGGGAAGGGTATCCCAAACTCTTTTGGTTACATGCTTGATTTTTTATCCCATGGATAACGCCTTTTCAATGCGATGATCAAGTCTCAAATTGAGATGATGGCACCTAATTAAATCCAAAATAATTATGTTAGATAAAGCCAACATTGCGAGGAAAAGGGACATCCAAAAAAAAGGTGGAATGTTGTCTCTTCAACCTTGAGGCAGAGGGGACATCTGGAAGCATAGTAGATGCCTATTTTTTTAAATTTTCGGCGGTTAATATTTTCCCTTTAAGCAGGATCCAGATGAAGATTTGGACTTTTGGAAGTGCTTCGAATTTCCAAATTTGTTACCAAATGGCCCAAGGAGGAGTGTGGTATTGATATTTGAGAAGGGAGTCATGCCCAACTTTAATTGTGTAAGAGGATCCAAAAGGATCCCATCTAAAACTATCTTGACTCTCTTTGGACAGAGGAGCAACACCGTGGAGCATTCCTTTCATAATTTCTTGGTCATTTTCAAGGAGGGGAGGCATGATTGGGAAGTTCTAGCCCTTCCATATGTTTTTGTTCATTTCCCAATTGGAAATATGATCCAAAGTGTTAATCCCTTGGTTTATGAGATAATTTTGAATGCGAAGAGTTCTTGGATTGTTTTAGAGAGGGGCCTGCCCCATGATTTTATCCTCCTAAATATTTATGCTGTGTCCTCCCTGCAGAACTTTGGAGATATTATTGTTGATGAAAGGGATGAATTTTTTACAAAGAGCCCAGATTCTAGTGCAAGGTCTAAGGGGAATAGCATGATATAAAAGATTGTTTATTGGCGTGGAGAGGTATTTTGACTCTAGCATTTGCTTCCACCAAGTTTTTTGTCCCGTTAAAAGGGGCCAAACTATTTTCCCCACAAAAGAAATGTTCAAAAACTGAGGAATTTGTATTGCGAGTCCACCATTTTCATGATTTTGAGTTACCTGTCTCCACTTAACTAAATTGAATTTCTTATTTTTGTGTTGAATGTGGTGGGAACTGAAGAAGGGAAAATTTATACGAGGTAAGGTAAAGAGGACATATTTTAAGGATTATGTGCTTACATCCAAGTTATCCAAAGAGGACCCCATTGTTGAACTTTCTTTTCATTTTGTCGATGGTAGGATTCGAGACCATCTGTTTTCAACTTTCGTTCACTGAATGGCATCCTAAGGTAATTAAAGTAAGTCCAATTCCAGCGGTAGGACACCCCAAATATTTGAGGTATACTATGGATGGTGTTGATAGTTGCATTCACCCATAAACACAACTTTTTATGATAATTTATACACCCTCGAATAATCATAAATTTTCAGAAATGATTTAAACCTCACGGGCTATGATTACGGAGGCCCCACCCATTAAGAGGGTATCATCAGAAAACTGAGAGTGATTCATATTCTTGACTCCATTGCTAAATTTAATGCCTATGACTAGCCCACCTCTGTGTTTATCATCCAAGGCCTTGCTGAAAGACTCTGCCATAAGAATGAAGAGAAAGGGAGATAATGGGAAACCTTGCCTGAGGCCTCAGGAGGATTGAAAGTATTTCCCAAGTATTACATTGACTAGGGAGGACATTGAAGGACTAGAAATGCAGGCTTGGATGAGAGGTATGAAGTCTGCTTCAAATTCCATTTTCTATAGAACTAAAAGGAGAAAGGAGTGTCTCACTCTATCAAACGTGTTCACTAGATCAATTTTCAGGATAAATCCTTTCTCAAATCTCATCATGCTATAATGAATGGCTTCTTGGACCAAAATAATGGAGTGAGTGATTTGTCTTTGGGAGATGAATCCTCCTTGATTATCAGAGATGAGGTTCGGTAGGTGGGCTTTGAGACGGGTGACAAGGATTTTCGTTATGATTTTGTATGAAGAGTTGCAAAGGGAAATAGGCATGAATATGGAAAAGGAGGAGGGGTGGTTCCCTTTGGGAATGAAGGAAAGGAAAGTTGAGTTGATGAATTCTCTTATCTTATTTTTCCTGTCAACCCAAAGGATCATTTTGGAGAGGTATTTTTTTATGACATCCGAGAATGTCCAAAAAAAAATAGGGAGAAACCATCTAGGCCTGAGGATTTGTTGGGGTGGACTGTCCATATTGCATTAAGAATTTCAGCCTCCTCGATTTCCTTATTTAGCAATGAATTGATTTCATCCATAATCAGAATGGGTGTATGTGTCAAGAAATCATTGTAATCCTCCAGCTCTGCAATTTCGCTTAAGAGATTTTTATAATGGCTATAAGCTACTGATTTAATAGCCTCCTGATATGTGCGCACACTTTCTTCTTCATCTGTTATCTCAGTGATATTGTTTATTGAACTTTTGATAGTGGCTTGTTTCTAGAAAAAAGAGGCATTTTTATCCCCAGCCTACAACCAGAGTTTTATCGATTTAAGCCTCCATTTTCCTCTTCTTTCTTGCTAGCTTTATACAAGTTCCAATAGAGCTCTTTTTC
>JAXQQM020077631.1:0-147883 GCA_034641835.2 Pinus albicaulis | reverse complement strand
GAAAACAGTAATTGAAGAAGCCTTCTAGGACCTCAGATCAGTCTTTGTAAGTGCTTGGTAAGGGTGATTTCCTAAGGCTAATAATTGAAGCCTAATCTGGAAACATTCTAATTCAAAAGAAAATCACTACAACAGAGGAATAAGTGAGTCATTGGATTGGTAAACAATATGAAAGCATGATTGAAACATTGCGGCTCTGAATGTATAGAGGCATGAAGCAGACAACACTCATTTGAGATTCTGTCCTGAAGAAGTCATTCTACCCTCCTGAAGAATTGAACTCCTCATCTGATGTGCAAATATTTGTCTACATGAAAATTCTGTGGTAAATCTAACCCTAACATTTCAAAATATTTCAATGGAATCAACAGTAAAGGATATCACCCTTGTCTTGTTTTATGCCATATCAGATCTATGAAATAAGGTTTATCATCTCACAACAAAAAGCTCATGACCTTGCTCTCAGTCTCCTATAGTAAGAAGAGTATTTGCTGACTTGTGGAGATAGTATGAGTCTCACTGAAATAAGAAAAATGACTTCAACGCACATATATATTTATATATACATACACATGAATATGATCTACTTGAGCCTGTGGAGAATTTTGATTTACAGTTGCAATACTGTAATTAAATAATTTTATACCAAAACCCTAGGAAATTCACATTAGTGAATGTTTGGTTATGTAGAAAAAAAAGAGAGGAAAGTTTCAGACATGGAAATCATTTTTTGATTCATCCTTTCTATAGATAAAATTGCCTTTGCCAGCCATTAAAATCTATAAGTTGAAAAATATTTTTCCCATAATATAAGCATGCCTATCTAGTAGAACTGGAAAATGTTTTCTGCTTATCTAGTAGAACTTAGACATGTAGTCTAACAATCGTGACCTCAAGACAGGTCCATTTTGTAATAAATTTCTCTCCAATTTTCATAAATTCAAAAGATACAACATACTTTAATAGGCTATTAAAATAAAATTCAAATATTTTATGACCGAAGGTGGACATTATTCTCTCAAAATTCCAGCATGAATAATACAAGCTATCTAGGAATAGTAATGAGAGACACTTTTACAAAACTCCAGCATTGATCATGGAAAATGAATAACACCTTTACACCTCATGACTAACCTCCAAGTTCAAATTTATGTCACAGTCAACCCCATCACTTGTTGGCTTCATAACATAAATTCCACTCTCTTATGCTTAAAATTTATTATGCTATTTTGCATGGTCTAAGTGTGTTTTACATTTTATGGAACAAACTTATAAAGAAACCTTGAAATCGACATAAAAAATAAACGTTCTAGAAAAAAAGTAAAGGCTTACATGACATAAACATGGCCTCTCCAACCACTCAAACAATCACGATCAATGGATGACAATAAAGCCTGGGAAATTGTCTCAAATAGTTCTTCTGCTTCCTAATATCCAGGAATTTATCAATGACAAGACTAAAAGTTAATGACAACAAAAATGATACCAATTTGTAGCCTCAGAATCCAAACCAAAAATAAGTTTGACACAAATCATAAGAATAAGTATTCATGAAAAATACAAACCATGTCTGGCTTATACATAGATTCGCATGCACCATAAAGTGACTCTGCAGCAGTACCAGCCACAACAAAGTCCTTTGCCAGTTCCCTGTGAACTAAACACAGTCAGCAAGATCTAGAAAAGGCATCCAAATCCAGCATTCACTATTTCCTGAGTCAAGAGCATATATCCCTCAATACCACAAAGTAAGCTCCTATGTGTTTCCAAGAGATCCAAAAGATACCTCATTTAACCCCCTGAATTTAATAAAAATAAATGAAAATGCCGAATCAAATTCAACAATTCAGAGATTGGAAATAATTGCTTGAGAGGAAAATCCAGGTTCTATTTGTAATTATCATGTAAGAAATTTTGCTTGGTTAGTTGTACCTTTTCAAAGAAGATTAAAATCTATTCAAAGAAGCAGCTATTTGGTCATGAGACTCATGAACTGTCTCAAACAAGGAAAGCAATTGTTTAAATTTTAAAAAGGTTTCATCATTTCTAGGATATATTCTACTGGAATCACTAATAGCTTTACAACTGGGAATGATATTTGTAAGGGAGTAAAACAGATAACCAATCACAGGGAGTGCCATAATCAACCTCATTGAAAGAAGCTATAACCATCGAAAACACAAATAAAATAGGTGAAACTCGACTACTTAATAAAACTTACTAATCAAACCACATTAGAACATCCTCTTTATCTATTCATTCCTCAATCCATCAATCCTTACCTCATTCATCGGTGAAGCCAGCGATCCCAGCCATCCATCTCACGAAGACCTGTCTATTTTGCTACTTGACTGGTGAGATTTTCACCATAGTGGCAATATCAATCGATCCTCTTGGATGAAGGCGAGCAGGTAAAGGTGGAAGGACAATGAAAAATTAATATAGTTTACTTTATCAATTGATCCTCTTGGATGAAGGCGAGCAGGTAAAGGCGGAAGGACAATGACAAGTTAATATAGTTTACTATAGCCAAATTCGGAGTTCTTGAACATGTTTTCTGCTCCGAATTGCAGTGAAACCCCAAATCAGGAGAAGAAGATTTCAAATAAAGATAAAAAAGAGTGAACCCAGATCTGATATAATAAGTTCGGGTTAAAAATCTAGTGGAGTGGATAGAAGAATTGAATGTCAAAGAAGGGTA
This sequence comes from Pinus albicaulis, assembly GCA_034641835.2. NCBI lineage: Eukaryota > Viridiplantae > Streptophyta > Pinopsida > Pinales > Pinaceae > Pinus > Pinus albicaulis. Next base: position 145,182 of record JAXQQM020077631.1, on the reverse strand, counting down.
TGGAATCTGCGGCGAAATCATAAAAATTATGAACAGAGAAGGAGCACCGAACTCTGTCCCAGACCTGGCAAGGACAATATCGGTGGGAAAATAAATTTTAATAGGTCGATTTAAATTTTATAGTAGCCACCAAATTAGATTTTAATAGGTAGTCAAATAAATTGCTATGGTCGGTTAGGTTTTCATCAAGTTTTATTTGTATGTGAGTAAAAATAATGTTAAACTAATTAGAGTATTAATCAAAATTATATTATACTTCTATAATATAAGTAAGAATCCTAATTAATCAAAATTATATTATATTTCTCTAATATAAGTAAGAATGTTCATATAAAGAGGGAAAATGAACATGAGCTCGAAAATATCTATCAACCTTTAAGGTAGTGAAAATTATCTTTAAATCTATGAATAATGTTATCAATAAATTTAACTAGGTATAGTTAGTTTTTTATTTTTGAGGAAGTTCATTTAGAGCTTAAAAATACCCAATTAGAAGGCCTTCACATGTGTTGTTAAGAGAGACATGGGATAAATTTTGATTAAAGGAATTAAGGGGTACAATAAGATCAATGTATAGCACCTACTCAAATCACCAAGAATATATCCAAACCATCAAGATGACACACTTCTCTGAGCAAAATTATGAAACACCATGGAATAACTTAGATAGAGAGACATGGGATAAATTTTGATTAAAGGAATTAAGGGGTACAATAAGATCAATGTATAGCACCTACTCAAATCACCAAGAATATATCCAAACCATCAAGATGACACACTTCTCTGAGCAAAATTATGAAACACCATGGAATAACTCAGATTAAAACTTATAATCAATCAATCAATAGTTAGAACATAGTGTTTAAGTGAACACAATAAAAATAGTACACATTGGACATAATAACATATACACATGGATCATACATATCCAACTAAATGTGGTAGCTAAAGGAACTTCTTCCTACACATAGTGTCCTAGATGGCTAAGGCAAGGTGTCATCAAACGAATGATACATTCATGAATTACATATAGATCCACATACCTTAGATGAAAAATGATCAATGTGACAAGAATCGTAGAGGTTGAGATGACAATCAAATTTTAAAATATCCTCTAAAAGCCCATATAGAAAATGGGGTAACATATCCTATGACATCCAACTTGTGATATATGGTGGGAAAACCTTAAAGTATATATGAAGAAAGATGTCTTGTTGAGGTCTAGGTCAATAAGAGGTACAATGCCTCACTAATTTGGTAGTTGAAGAAGTTTAAATCTTGGTTTGTCAATTTGGCCCTAAGTATGCAGGGCAATATAGAAGGAGGTGACCCCCTTGGAAGAGTTCTAAAGGGGAAGGGCACATAAGGCCTTATATAAAGATCTAAATCCAAGTATCTCCCTCATAAAAAGTTCTAGACGTGTATTTAAAGAATGTAGATAACGAATCGTCCAAATGTTGATAAAGACAATAGAACATCCCTTGAATCTCATAATAAATGGGGGCATCTACAAATGGAAACGCTAGTAGATGTTATTAAGAAGAGGAAGGTCATTATGATTCGTTTCAACTCGACGCGAATGTAAACCCACTTTGAACGCACCAAGGGAGATATGAAGGGTAGCATCTGATACTCTTGAGTGTATGTGGTTAAACAAAAAGGCCCCCTTTCATTTGCATTAAGTGTTCCTGATACAAATCCATGTTACAGTCAAGGCCCTAAAAAGATGAATTCCAAGTACATTGAATGTATTGTCTATAAATAACCTCTCTAACAACCTGACACAAACATATAATGATGTCATTTACATTTGAGGTGTAAATCACTTGAATTGTGTTACAAATTTAATCACTCCCCAACAAAACTGTGCCATGCTTCCTTGTGATGATGCTTCAACCCTATTGGAGAACAACCTCACAATTTAAAAGGAATTTAAACATGATGTAACTTTAATAGTGCCCCACATTCACCCTTTGGCTCACTACCCATGGCTAATTTGAGGTTATTTGAAGTAGACAAAGTTGAAGAGAGTCAGACAAAGCTCTTCTAAGTTACAAATCTGAAGAGAAAAAACTGGTGATGTATATGTGGTTGCTCAACCTGCGCTGTATGGAAAATCTTGGCTGAGACTGTTTACCTTTCCATGTCTTCACGAAAGTAGGTTGTCCGATCACATAATAAGATCATGACTACATGTAGGTGATGGTTCTGTAGTAATTTCTTAGCCTTATCTTTAGAATGGCTAACAGAGAGGATTAGGCTTGAATACAGGATATAATTTGATGAATTTGGAGATTTAGGGTTGAAGAAAAAATTGTGGTGATGTTTGGATGGGTGCTAATTTGTAGGGTTTTCCATTTTTATAATTTTCTTTGTTGTGCTTTCTACCATGCTACCTAGTTGATTTCATGTTTCCCTAGCATTTTAACTTTTTCGATTTCTATCTCTCTATTGTTTCTTGCCCCATTTGAAATGTCATCCTTATTTGGTAGGTGTTTTCTTCAATATAGTGTGAATATTTTTCCATCACACAGCTTCTATGGGGTTTGTCTACGCAAATAGCTTGTAAGGTCCATTCATTGGGGTATTTGATGAAATGAAATGATTATTGATGATCACCAACTAATGGTACCTGTAGAGATTTACTCTAACAATTCTATAGTTTTCTTGTGCCAACAATTATACAACATTTTAACCTCATGAATTAGTCTCCTCTATTGTCTTAGCTGATTCTATAAGCACTTATTGTTGTTGTCAAAGCTTTTACTCTCTAGACCCATTGATTTGTTTCATTTATTTGTGGACATTGATCTATTTTCATTTCATTTCTTCAATTTTTCTGACTGTTATGCATTGCCCTTGGCCAGTGCCTTATTTCTTACCTATGCTTTTTCTGCTTAAGCATTCCATCCAGCTAGAGCAACAGGGGTAGCAGGAGCCACGCAGTCCAGCCAGAGCCCAGCAGGGGCAGCACAGAGGCAGCAGGAGCCACGCAGGGCTGACGCAGGCCCAGTCAGGGCAGCGCAGGAGCAGTTTAAGCCCTTGAGGTGTGACGTAGGCCCTTACTGGGCAGCGAAGAGGCCGACGCAGGCTAGTTAGGCTGACATAGAGGGATTCAGAGCAGCGTATTACTACCGTTTTTATTTCTTTGTTGGGTGAATCGGTTTTGGTGCCAAGGATTGTTGTACTTGGATTTTGCATAGTAATGAAAACCCTCGAGAGCTAGCTACACTGATTTTCCCACATTTGGTTTTTTCTGGGGATAGTTGTCTAGAAAATCTGTGTGTCACTTTGTCTATGAGCATGTTATTCAGTATTTGATTTGTATGTGTAGGTTGCTAGTTATATTTACTATTTACTTCATTAATTTATTGAATATTTCAAAAATTAACTTGTAACTTAATTCAAGTAGGAGAAGAAAATCAAGATACTGCAATAGGGTTTCTTAGATTAAGAAATTTTCACATTCCCTAGTTCTAGCCCCATTAGGTCACCTAGGGCAACAATTTCCTAGGAATCTAGCTAGAGGAAAACTTCTATCTCCTAGAGGCAGCTGCGTTGCTGGGTGCCCTCACTCTCCTCAGAACATGGGCCAATTCCAATGGCAGAATCTCCGGATACCTCAAGCCCTAGCTCTAGGATCAAGTTTTGCCTAGGTGTTCCCAAGGATAGAACCTAGTAGGATCAATTTGACCTATCAAAGTAAAAACACTTGTTTGATCCTTTCCCATCACCTTATCCAAGATAGGAACATCATTGGTTGCTAAATTCCATCCTCGAACCTAGGTTGGGTCCACTTGGCCCCATGTGGTCCCATTTGGTGTCAAAGGCCTTTCATCAAGGACCATTTGGGAATCCAAGTTCCCAAAGGATTTTAGGGATTGAGAACTTCCTTCATAAGTCTTATTCTTCTCCCTCAACCCTTCGATCCCCCTCCTCTCTCCCTAGAAGATAATTCCCTTGCTTAAAAGGAAAGCGAGTCCCACTCTTTATTTTATCTTAGGGAAATGATTTCGAGGGTCACTTCCCACCTATTCATTGACCTATACTCTACAAGTGACTTTCTAAACTACCGGGACTCCACCCATCGGTGAAAGTCCGTGAAGGGAAAGGAGCCTTCCTTCAGCCTTCCTTGCACACGCAATTCCTATGGAATTATCTCCATATTAATTAGGAAAATCAACCTTCCTTGATTGTGAAATCCATCATGGCATCCCAATGACTTTATAATTGCACATGGGAAATTTTCTATAAATACAACTGATAGTTATGTTCCTCTGAACTGTGTTACAATATGCCAAATGTTTTTAACATCTTCAATTTTTTTTAACATCTACCACATGCCAAATGTTTTTAACATCTTCAATTTTCCATATCCACCATTTGTTTGACATTTAAACACCGCTGCACCACCAAATTTTGAATGCCCGGGCCATGTCTGAATGACCCGGCGCTCGTCGCCCAGTGTTAAGTCTGAACGGCCCGATGTTGCCTCTGAACACGAAGCCCGAGGTCTCAAACACTTTATCCAAGAATTTAAACACTGGTAATCTATCCCTACATACTTCTTAGGTTCATATGCTCATTATCTTTCATTAGCATCCATTTCAAAAATAGGTTTAAGCCTCTGCAACGCCCAACTTTGAATGGCCCAGGCCATGTCTGAACGGCCCGGCGCCCGGTGCTCGATGTTGCTCCTGAACAGCCCAGCGCCAAGTGTTGCTCTTGAACGCCCAATGTTACTCCTGAATGAGGCACCTGTAAAATTTTTTCCATCCATTGACTACTCGAGAAGTGGAAAAGGTCTCTACCACCTTCCCTCTAATCTTTCCCTCATCATTTCTCATTTTCAGTCATTGAAAGTGCCATTCATAGCCTCTGCACTGCCCATTCCTGAACAGCCCGGGCCACCTCTAAACGGCCCGGCGCCCGGGCCACTGCTGAACATGGTCCTGCCCGCTTGGGTCGCTGCTAAATCCATCATCTCATACATCTACAAAGTGGTTTTCTTCACACCAATATCTCACCCTCCAGGTATCAAACTCTGCATATCATTTTTACCTCTCCTGGTTCATCCCTACATGCTTATTTTTGAATGGCCCAAGTCACCCTTGAACGACCCAGCGCCTGGGCGCCCGGGCCACCAGCAACACAGTTTTTCAAAAGATGCCAAAGTCAAGTTTTTAGCAGAAAGACACCAGCAAGTGCATCAAGAGACTTTTATAAAGAGGATGAAGGAAGTCTTCTACTATGATTACAGAGGACATAAAACAATGAAAGAGAGAATGGTTATTGTGTCACTTTGAAAGAGATTTTCTTTCTATAAATGGCTAGGGATATGCATAGTCTCTAAAAGAAAAACATCAGTTTGATTAGAAGGTTTTCAATTAGTTTGGAAGAGTATTTAAAACAGTGTTTTAAATGATTCCCTTTTGTCTCAAATAAACCACAGAGAAAAAGTGAAAGGAAAGAGGGTTAATGTGCAAATTTGAAAGTCCTTTTTGTGCTATGAGATAGCTAAGACTACACACAGTTGATAGAAGGAAAAACAGATTTTGTTTGTAGAGGTCTTCAAATTAGTTTAAAAGGTGTCCTAATAGTGTTTTCAAAAGAGCACACCTTGTTTTCTAAATCAAAGATCAACACAGTGATTGGGGAAGAGGTTGTATCAGTTTGAAAAAAGTCTTGTTTACCTTTTAAAAACAATGATAGAAAAGGGGCAATGTTTAAAGGGGAAGGGTTTTCATGCCAAAACAAAAGGAAATTCCTTTTGAACAAAAACCACAAACATATCTTGTTTAAAACCTTTTGTTCAAACACAGTGATAAAAAATGATTTTGTTCTCATTTGAAAAATACTTGTTTGCTAGCATCAAAAAAACACATTGATTTGCAAGGAGTAAAAGGTGTCTTGGTTGAAGATTTTTTCCAATGATCATTTGAAAAGTTTGTCTTGGTAAGTCAATGAAGAGTATTAGAAGCAACAGGCGCTACAAAAAGCCAAATCAGTTTTCCCAAAGGAAATTGAAAGATGCACAAGAAAAACTCAAAATCGCCCAAAGAGGGCGCCAGAAGGAAAAAGAGGAAAAGACACCTTTGGGCTTGGAATTTTGGCCCAAGCTTCTAGACATGTTTCTAAAAAGCCTTGAGGGACTTTCTCACCAAAATTGAGCAAATTTCGACATGTTCTTGTTTTTTGACATTTTTGGGCCTAATTGCATAAAACCATGGGCGCCGCCATTTTTGTTTGGAGCATCCTCAACTATTGAGAGTGGTACCATTGGATGCATTAAATTTAGGGGCATCTACTCAGAACTTTTCAGATCAATTAAAGATGTTTTGGTCCCCCAAAGAGGCAAAAAACACTCACTTTTTCGACACTCTGCCCACATATCAGCAAAGGCCTATTTTTTGGGTTTTTTTTAATACTTATTTCAGTATTTGACAGACTTCCAGGCATTAGTTTGAGGAAGTTGAGATTGTTCCAGAAAGTAGACATCTAGGGCTTTCCAACGAGCTATCACGGGCTTCATTTCGACATCGGGAAGACCTTCAAAAGTCTTCCAAAAGACAGGAAATTTTCTGCTAATGTGCCCTTGTGGCATTTTGACCAAAAAAGACAGTTTTCTGAAGTGGCCTCTCCAAATGTGCATTAAGCTATTTTGGAACATTGTCAGTCATAAAAATTCAAATTTATTCCCTTTTTTAGAATTTTGAGATATTTTATTGGATATTTTGTGCCTTGGGCTTTGCAAAGCCTCAAGGACAAGATAAGATATTTGTTTTTGAGCCAATGGCTAGCTAGTTGCCTTGGTTGGTTTTCCTCCTCTTTGGCCTATATATTCCAAGAGGATTCATTGTAATAGAAATTAGAACGTGATGTTAGAGAGAAATAAAATAGCACTATGAGCTTTGAAGAAACACTTGTCTTGTGATGTTGATGATCTCTTTCTTGACTTGGATGGTGGAGAAGGATTGTATGTAGGATTCCATGGCTTGGTGAATGGTATAGTGTTCTTATTTTGTTTATGTTTCCTCTGTTTCACATATGTTTCCATGCTTCTTGCTTGTTGTAGTTTAATAAATATAAGTTTGAGACATGCCCATGGAGGCACCTCAAGTTTCCTGATTCATTTGCAGCTTCTATGTTTTCTTCCTTCTTAGTCATATCAAAGAATTCTTAACTGCTCCTTGATCACTAAGAACTTGTTTATTTATTTCATTAATGGTTGTTATGCATGCTAAGTATGATTCACGGTACGCCCTACTTACTCATGGCTATTCAAAGCTCTGTCTCTGAAATCTCTCTTTGAATGGTTGATTGTGTTAGTTGAACCAAGGAGGTCTTGTTTCGATCTTGCCCTTTGCCTAAAACTTTGCATTCTTGCTTTCAAAGTTCCCAATAGCTCCAAATATGATGTCTAGGAGTTCCCTCTTCATAGATTGAGTTGTTTGTCCGTTTTATTTGTTTTCCCAAAGTCTGAAGGTGATTTTCCAAAGTTAAAGGGACCTATACTTCTATGCATCACCTGAATGTTTATTTTACGCATTGATTAGTTATTGTTTCGTTCATAGAGGACCATGGTTAGCCCTAACTTATGAATGCTTGCTGATTAACTATTCATGTTTAGAACCTCTTCATTATTCACAAACTTATTTTTCATCCCATTTCATTTTCGCCAAAAGAATCTATTCATCTCGACCAAATCGGCCTTGTAGTCATACCTTATCAGTCATTAAGACTATCTTGACCTCATTTGACCCCATAGCCCAATTGTTTTGAAATCTCCGTATCTATTTATCCTTTCAGTTAGTTTTCCCTCAACAACCAAAACAAACCAAAAACATACTTCATAACTAGCCTAACATATAAAAACAAACTAAGCAAACAAGCACACATCCTTGCACATAATAGAGAGAGCCCTCTCTGAGTCTAGGAAGGCTAGGTCCTAAGACTCCAAAGTTGGTCTGATGTTACCCTGTCATTTGGATTGCCAATCTGCCAAATTATGGGACACTAACACTATCTAACTGATCCTTCTTACTACTTCTGTATTGTGGGCTCCTCGTAGCCAGGTTCGATCCATGAGACACGCCATCTCAATGGACCTTGCCCAAATTTCTTATCTTGGGATTATGTCTACACATAACCCCACCATACACCTCAAGGTATGGCTACTCCCTCTTCCCATCTGGCTCGAAATTTCCCCCTCATGGAGGTCTCTGCTTGAGTGGACGCTTCCACTCGGTCTCCTCTCTGCTTCTCCAATTGTGGCAGCTACTCCACAACCTTATGAGACTGCTTCTCTTGAGGATGCATGTTGAGAGGTAATTTATGCTCCCTCTAAACCACCAAGTCTCTAAATTTTGCCTTTCTCCTCAAAGCTTTGCATGCATCTAGTACCTCAAGTGCATATAGGTTCTTGACTTGCGCACAGTGTAATTGTCCCGAAGTTACAAAAAGTTTCTAAAAAAGAGTTGATTTTAAATCGATGATATCTCCCTCATCCGAGCTCCGATTTGACCGATTTTTTTTTCTCCATTTGGGTAGATTTTCACAAGGAATCCAAATATTCTATTTATTTTTGAAAATTTTACACCAAAATATTCAAATATTCTCTGCAGACTCGCCGCCCAAAAAAATCCTACTCTGATACCATGTAGAAAGTCTAACCAACGAGATTCAATCTGATCTTGTAATCTACTAAAACAAGATACTGAATCCTTCCTACAATCTACAGAAACAAAACATGATCGCAAAATCATATATAAGTAAGAGAAATAAATTATCAATCGCATAACAACATGATGTAATTGGGGAAAGCAACTAATCAAAACCCCTCTATCTCTATTGTGTATTAAGTCAAGTAATCATGAAACAATACAATGCTTAATCTCTCATGAGATTCTCCAGCACTCTATCAATTGTCTCCTGTTGATCTAGGAAAACTCGGTCTAGTACTTAGCCAATTCTCATCCTTACTTCAGCCTGCCCTACTCATGCAATTCCTAGGGAATTAAATCCTTATTAATTAGGAAAATCAGTATTCCTTGATTGCGCAATCCATCACGGCATCCCAATGAGTTTATAATTGCACATGGGAAAACTTTCTCTAAATAAAACTAATAGTTATGTTCCCTTTAACCTCTGTCTCAACTGGGTATTCCTCGAAACTGACATGCATGAAACTATAATAGTGAATTATCAGTTATCTGATTGATCACTCATTGTGAATTAAATCTAATTTAATTCACTAGACCTCTCACTAGCTCATCACTCAGTTAGAACTAGTCAAACTGATTTTAACTCATTTAATTGAGTTAATTACACTTGCACTCCACTAATGCATCAACTTCAACTCGACCCAAAAAATATTAGAATCCCTCTAGATGCCTCGTATTAGACCCTCAACTCGAATTTCTTGAGCTAACTCGGTCATCATGACTTAATTAACTGACACAAGTTGTTATGAGATGAAATTACAATTTATTGTCCAATTTATTCAAGGGAAAAATAAATTAGATGCCCCACATTCCTCACTCCTGGGGCATCAAAATTCCTCACCAGTGTGGGTGCATTTTTTTTTGTCCTTTATGGTTTCCAATCTCATTGTTTCTTGTTGCAAATTTCAACATTTCAGAATTTGATGTGACCTTCACACAAAGACACCATTGAAATCACATGCCCAGATTCTCATGAGAAACCTCTCTTAAGCTTGATCTGCCAGAAGAGAACCAACAATATGCCATCCTACTTCCTAGCACAAGTTGACCATTAAGGTATGCAACATTATTTTGAACCCTTTTATGATGATCTTGCTCTTGGAGGATGATCATGACCTCCCTTTAGCAACCCTTACTCGGCCCTCGTACTTGACCTACTTTATGACTACATCTCTCTTCACCTCCTTGATGTGCCAGATAGTGGGAATACATGTCAAACATGCTAAGATGTGCCAAGTGATAAGGCATGCCAAGATGTGCAAGGGTGTGTCAATGCGTGTCAGGGAATTTCAAGACAACAAAAGGGAGAAAAAAGTTAAACTACAAGGAAATGAACACATAAGAGGGTTAATAAGTCATCAATTTACCTTTTCCAAGAGGGGCATGCTAGGCACACTAACATTAGGCAGCAATAGGTTCCAAGTGCAAAGTCTTAGTGAATTCTAAGTGCCAAGTATTCCTTTGTTGCTTCTCATCTACTTTCTAACAATTGATCATCACAAATAAATTAATATTAAACCATGCTAAATCATACCAAGGCATCTCAACGTATTCCATACATGTTAAGACTTTCCAAGCACCAACACGTGCCAAGTGCCAATATGTTTCAGGGACTAGTGTTATGCATGTTATGAAGTGGAAGGGAATGTTTAAGAGTGCTAAGGTGTGCTAGAGAGTGATAATGCATGTTGATGAGTGTTAAGGAGTACTAGGAAAAAAAATTAAGGGAGCACTAGGTAAAAATTCATGGAAGTTAATGAATATGAGGAATGTGTACTGCTAGAGACTAGTGTTAATGGTCAGTGTTAGTTGTCATGCCAAGGAGGGAGTGACAAGGTATGCTAAGCATTGGTAAGGCATGCTAGGGAATATCAAGGCATGTTAAGAATTCCCAAAGTGTGCTTGGGAGTTCCAGGGTGTGCTAATTATATCATGTGTCGATTAATAGTGCCAAGATATGCCAATACATGCTAGGTGCTAAGGATGTGGCGCAGGGTGCCAGGGTATATCAATATGTGTCAAGGCAACAAAAGGAAGAACCAATAAGAGGGTTAATAAGTCATGACTTTATATTTTTGAAAAGGGGCATGCTAGGCACACTAATAATAGGTCCCAATACATGCCAAGTGGCATTGTGTGCCAAGTGCTAATGTATGTCAATGCATTCAACCAAGGTGTTCTAGGGCATGCTAGGGACTATATGCAACATGCCAACACATGCTAGGAGAGTTCCATGTTGTGTTAGCGCATGCCACCATGTGCTTGGGCGTCAATGTCATCAAAATATGTTCTAGGTACAAAGATGTTTCAAGACAAGTGGGGTAATAAGAAATGTTAGTGTGTGCCAAAGCAGCAATTTAAGGTGTGCTCAGATTGTTGAGGATTGTTAGGTCTTTCTCATTAATAGAATTTTCAGAGCCCGATTATGTATTAAATAATATATTTCCTACACACAATAGTGGAACTTTATCTAAATGGAATTTTCTAGATAATAAACTTAATAGATATGAATCATGTGTTGACTCATAGGAAATCTCTATTCGACTAGTCATTACTTGAGGGAAATGATACATGCTTATTACTTCTTAAAAAATTGACTGACCCTAACCATTATTTCCTTGGACATATTATAAAAAATACTCAACAATAATGGTATTAAATCATTATATTTTGACAAAAAATATATTAACAGGCACATAGCGTCATCAAAAACTCATTGGAATGATCAATGATGACGTACATTTTTTGATCGTCACCAAAAGTAACAAAAATAGCATTGGTGAGGGTCATTAAAAGTTCGTCACTAGAAGTGTCACCAAAGAGAGAATTAGTGATGGGCCTTTAACGACCCTCACCAAAAGTGAAATGTCTTTAGTGACGGACCATAAAGGACCATCACTATATACACTTACAGTGACGGTTTTTAGTGATCAATGATGATGGACATTTTTTGACCGTCACCAAAAGTAACAAAAAGAGCATCGGTGAGGGTCATTAAAAGTTCATCACTAGAAGTGTCACCAAAGAGAGAATTAGTGATGGGCCTTTAACAACCGTCACCAAAAGTGTCATTGAAAATGTCTTTGGTGACGAACCATAAAGGACCATCACCTATATACACTTACAGTGATGATTTTTTAATGAATGTCACCATATGTGACATTGGTGATGGACCTTAAAGGTCTGTCACAAGCATGACCCTCACCAATGTGCTTTTTTTTTGTAGTGTATATGTCCTCCTACTATCATTTCATAGTCCCATTGAATAGTGAGGTCATCCATTAGCCCTTGTGATGCTCAACTGCACAATCTATGGCTCCTATTCCTTGAGAACTGTGCATTACACATCCTCAGTCAACAATTTCATCATCTTATCTCCTAGACTTCCTCACTATGCAAAAAATTGATAAGCGTTCCCTAATTTCACATTGCAGAGCTCCATAGGATAGTGTGGTCATCCCTTGGTCCCTATACTTTTCAATTTCCCACTTCTTATCTTCTTTCTCACAAAACCCTTCCCATTTCCTCATCACATTCAAAATTTTCCATGACAAATAAAATGTAGAATAGCTGGTTTTCAGATAGATATTGGCTTGTCATGAGTGGAATTCATCTACAAGTGTTATTATTTCAACATGGAAAGGTGATCCTCAAGGGAGATAATCATGGAGAGGGTACAATAGAGCAGTTTTGAAGGAGGAGAAGAAATAAAAATCATGAATTACATGATGGAATCTATGATAAAGAGAAATACATGGAAACTCATGTTGACTTGGAAGGTTTAAAGACACACATCTAGACACATTGGATGGTGAATATGAAGAACACAAAAAGACCCATCATGAAGAATTAAAATTTATAGCAACAAGGATAATAGTTTTGTATTCATGCACTATGTAGTCTTATGTCACCGCCACCAAGTCATGGCTTCTCAAAATGTCATTACAAAGTTGTAACAACCTTGGTTGAAATTCCATGTAAAAAAATATAATACCAAGGTCATGGGACATGTATTCCAATATGAATGGTAGGAAAGAAATCCTAGTGGATTTTCGTTTGGTTTATTACTGCTAAGAAAATCAGAAAATGCAAAGGAAAAGTCTTTGAAAAGGAAATAGGAATTTATTTGGCATTTTTTATGCAAATAAAGGAAAATAGGAGAAATAGAAGGTAAAACGTCATTGATTTTCATGAGAAGGAAATTGAAGGAAAAATAGAGTAAAATGAAGAAAATGGAGGCCTCAATGATGAAAAATATTTTGAGGATCAGCTCATAGATTATTGTTAGTTTGAGCTTGGAGCTCTCTCTTCTCTCAGTCTCTCTCTCATACTCTTGGACGCTTAGAGTTTTTTTGTATCACTCTTGGAGGAGTGTGACATACTTGGGATCTAGGGCAAGAAAGAAAAGGAAACCAAGAAAGCACAAGAGGGTAATGTGATCAATAGCTACGTCAGGTTGTACTTGCAGGTACAAAGTTGCATTTATGATTCAGTTTCTAGTTTTTGCATGCATGGCACATGCATGTGCTTTCCTGGTTGTGATTTGTCATTGGCATGGAGGATTTATTGGATTAATAGTGGTTTTCATAGCCTTTCCATTTCCTAGATAGCCATGGTATTGTGGGTTAACCTTTATTTTCTATTTGGTGCTCATGCTCCTTATGAATATGGGTTGATTCACTAGTTCATGGAAGCCTTGCTTGGACAAACACTATGGAATCCTTGTAACAACTTGGGTTGAGGTACTAGTCTTGGAATCCTTGGTTGGAAAAACACTCTAGAAACCCTTGGTGGTTTGAGTGACTAGTCTTGGAGGCATTAGTTGGACAAATACTATGGAAGCCTGACAACAACTGTGTGTTAAGTTACTACTCCTAGAAGCCCTCATTGGAAAAAACAATCTATATCCTTAGAAAAATTGCGTAAATACTCATTTGGTGATGGTTAGTGATGTTTGACTAATAACTGAATTTAGTGGTTCAGGTTTGAGGTGTTTTTGGCTTTGGAATCCCTAGTTTGATTTTTTTTGGTTTAATCTATGATATCTCACATTCATGATTATAATATGGCTCAAGGGTGACTGGCTGAAAGAAAGATTTGGTTCAACCCAATTTATGGTCATGTGGTATGTGTAAGTCCCAAAACCGGTTGCCATTTTCATATGTAAATATAACTATTTACCTCTTGTATTTTATGAGAAAATGTATTTGTTATTATGTGATCTTAATGGTCGTTATATCATTGTTATTTTTTTTTTTATGCATTGGTTATAAGCATGTTTTATGACAAACTTGAGTTATGGCTCTCATCATGTTCTGATTAGTAAATTAAATTTTGATGAATGCATGGCATAATAGATCATATTGAAGTTATTGTGAGGAGGCATCTATTCTTCATGATAAATCAAAGATAAGAATGAAGTCTCTATGTTCAGATTTGTTTATATGACCTGTATATTACATGTTCATGATTTCTTTGACACATTGTTTGTCATGTCTAGACCTTGTCGGCTCAATTCCTTGTTCAATTTTTTCCGTAGAGGGGTCATCATATTATTATTTATCCTTTCTGAGAGTTTCATCAAGTTATGGGCAGAGTCCTGAGTCGTCACCCTCAAAATGTGGCTCAGAATCTGGGGTCGTTGGCACAAAACTTCCTGAAAATGGTTACTGTCGCATGGATTCCTTATTGTGCATGTGACTGGAGGATCATAGTCACATCGATGGACTGTCATCAGTGTGACTAGGGCTCTAGATCAACCAACCAACAAGTTGTCTCCGGGGTTGGTCATCTATAAGGGTTGGTTGACACTTGAAGGTTCTAGTATAGCATCTGTGGAAGTTCAAATTGGTCTTATATTGTTGATTCCACTTCCTTAACTATCATTTGGGATTTGTATCATATCATGGTAACTATTCATCACAAGTTTACCCTGGTGGACCAGTTAGAGTGGGTAAATGTGGGAGGAGGTGGTTATAGGGTGGTATGAGAGTGAGTTTTGTTATCTTTGGATGGTGTTTGATTTCCATTATACTTGCATGACATATCATACCACAAAGTTGTATCAGAGCATGGTTCAACTCTTGGATTGGATGGGAGGAATGTGTTTGTCATGCATACATGAAGGTTGTATATGTGCTTGATGTGTATGCATCGTGATGGTCATTGTTACAGTCGTGATTTCATATAGAAGGTGATGATGTTGATGTTGGGATGTTTTTTTCATGAATGCATGTTGGTTTTATATGTATATTTTATGCATGTCGATGTTTATATGTTGTTATTTATGAATTTTCATGGTTATGGTTATGTATGCATAGTAGGTCAGGAATGCATGGTGGTGGTCATTATCTAGTTTATGTCATCATGATGTTGTTGGTATGCTAGATGCTGATATGTTGGCTGAGATAGAGAAAGAGAAGTAGACCATTAAAGCGAGGCTGGAGCACTAGACTTTAGGTTAAGAGTAGATCATGATACATTTTTATACGTTGGGCATGCAGATATGTTGGTTAATGATTATTCTATGCATTAAGGTTATTTACCTCCCCTTAATGCATGTTTGTCATTTAGTGATAACAACCACAGAGATATTAGGGTATGCATGTTGATTATGTTTCCTTTTTGGTTGATATAATATGTGTAATATTTCCAATTAGCTTATTGCTAGTTGGAATATTATATGTTGCTTCTATTTTCAGTCTAGAAGAATAAATGGGGTAAGGAGACCCTTAAATCTCTTTGATAGGAATAAAACACTTCCAGTGTGAATGTAGATCAGTTTAGATAGACAAAATAAAGTCACCTTGGGTGTGAAAGGGAGCAATGCATGTGGACTAGATCAAGGTTGACCAAATCAACAACGCTGCCAAAGAAGAGAGTGGAGCTAGTGGGAACAACGCAATTTTGGAGGAGGAGTATTTGCATGGAAGTAACCTCATAAATGAGTGGGGCCAAGGGTGAGGAAGCTCATCAAGAATATTAGGGAAGGGATGGTAGCCATGAGAGTCATTCATAATATTGTTTATGTTTGAGTCTTATGACTTATTGCATGCTTCAGCTGTTTAGCTGGGTTTGTTGTACTGTTTAGTACAACGATATTCTCATGCGGGAATTCCACACTCTTCCTTGGAGGACTTGTTGAAGAAATTTGAAAGGAGTATTCTGGGCTTCATTTCCACCATCCAGAATTGGGCCAAGTAGTCATATATAGCCACAATGCAGTCTTCTTGAGAAATTGCGTTATTTTTCATGGTGTTGCAGTGGAAGGGTCAAAACCCTTGTTTTTCTAAAAGTAAAACTAATCCTATTATGTATAAGAGTTCACGGTACAAAACTTCCACGAAGTGTCATTTGTGTGAGCTTTGAACCTTTGGGCTTGATAGACATCTTTGAACAAGAAAAGTCACAGGTACTTGAGATGGGAAACAGTCCTTTAGAGAAAATTTTAGCCGCCCTTAGAAGGAAACAAGTCTACGATTTATACAAGAGAAGGTAACGAGGAGAAAGAGGCTAAAATAATAATCATCTTTTCTGATTAGCGCATTAAGACAAGAAAAAAAGGATTCAACATTAATTGAGCAAAAATCCCAAAAGAAGGCTGTGATATCTGCCGTGGCTTGATCATGAGTTAGACGGATGTTCTTCCACCACCACATGCATATTCATATCTGCCAAAGTCATTCATAACACCCTTGAGAGCGCCTTCCTGGTCTGAGACCCCATCCTTCTTGCGCAGTGCGTCCTCTGCGTGGTGGGCAGTGCCAGCAGGCAGAATTGAGCTTTTGGGGAGGCTTGAGACAGGAGGGGGCAGAGGGGAGGCCTCAGGGGAAGGAATGGGGAGAGGAGAATCTTCTCTAAGAGTGACCGTGATATAGGCTATGACAATGGTTTTGTCATGGGAACACTCAAAGCGGAATTCAACACGCTGAGAGGTTTGTCAAATGGGTAGGCGGACAGACCCATGGGATACGAAAGGAATTGCAGCACTATGAGGGTCAATAGGGGGGGGGGGGGGGAGGGGCTGGCTGAGCCAAAGGAACATAAACACGATGACGCCTTCGACCTCTTCCATGACGCATCTCCTGAGGCTGGAATTGAGTCTCTTCAGCGAAAGAAGATCCCGAAACAGAGCTGGAGTGGGGTCGATAATGAGAGACCCGACCTCGACTTGTGCCACGCCTACTCCTCATTCTGTGTCGTATGCGTGGCATGGTGGCGGAGGCGGGAAGAGAACAATTTCAGTGGAAGGGGCAGACAGGAGGCTCAAAAACACAGTGAGGGGAATTGCCGCGAGAGATATCCGTCGACCGAGCACCAAGAGGAGAAACGACGCCACAGAAATCCACAGTTCGAGCACAGTGAGGGGGATTGGCTCTACGAAGAGGCTACGGGAGAAATGAAGCCACAGCGACGGTTGAAAACAAGAGAGGAGAGTGCATCGAAAGCGTCCAGGAGGTGTGAGTCTTGGGTGCTGGAATCGGCATAACCTTGAGGGCATGCATTTGTTTAAAGAGGCAGAGAGCCATTGCTTTCTCATGACTAAGCTCTGAGAAGAGGCTCTGGGAGAAATGAAGCCCTGACAGCGGTTCAAAACAAGCAAGGAGAGTGCATCGACGTCTGGTGTGAGTGCGGGTGCTGGTTTCGGCATAGCCTTGAGGGCACTGTTTAAAGGAAGCAGAGAGCCATTGCTACTATCACGGCTAGGCGAACAATCTAGAACGGACTCCATAACCAAGTGAATACCCATGTCGAAATGAAGGAGCGTCTGCGCAGGAGTAATGTAGTCGCGAGCTGGCGGATTTATGATCACATTAATGTGCGTATAGGAGGCCATATGGCCACCCCACGTGAACTCCTTTGGGAGACGGATAGGGGCCAATGTCCCATCAGTCCATGTAGTCATCCGCATCCGGAGAAGGGCGATCCTTGTGCACCAACATAGTGAAATTTTGTAGCATTTCTTGTTCATGGATGATGTTGAGGGGGCCATGAATGAGTGTATTAGTGCTATCTGCTCCAAAGTTGGCCAAGAGATCTGCAAATTTGTTGCTTTCTCGCTTAACATGAGTGAACGAGATTGCCTTGTTGCTTTTCAACCAGTTTCTTATCTTGTCAATCCTAGCAGCCAAACACCAACTATTTGCTAATTTTGCTGTGTTGGTACCCTAGAGGAGCCGATTGACCATATTAATGAGTATCTGTGAATCCCCTTCAATGATGATGGGAAAGAATTTGTAGTGGCGAATAAGGTTGAGCCCTTTCCAGAGCCCTTCTAATTCAGCCGAGTTGTTGGTGTCTCACCCGATTGATCCATAGTAGATGACTTGCGTTTCTCCTTCTGAATTTCTAACTCCAAATCCTGCTTGCCTGGGGTTTCCTCTAGAAGCTCCATCAAAATTTAATTTGATCATCCCGGAAGGAGGAGGAGACCATTTCAGGGTAAATTCAGGGACAACCCTGTTTCTAAGGGTTGGTATCGACCCAATTTTGAGATTGCAGTTCTGCCATATGGATATTTCTTTAGTCTGCTTGGGAAAATCGTCTTCTTGCCAAGAGTGAAGAGCAAGGGATTCCTGAATATTATTGCAGATGATGCCCCAAATGGTATCCATAGATGAGGATTGATTTTTAAAACTACGTTTATTTCTTTCTTTCCACAGAGACCATAAAAGCACACCTGGAAGAAGCTGCCAGAGGGCGTTGAGAAGGGAGGAACTATAAGGAAGTTTAGGCCAGTTACGAAGGATATTAGTTATGTCTCCAGAGGGTTTATTGCTCTGGCTACGAAAGCTGAATTTCTCCCATAGAGTATTGGCAAGAGAGCAAGACATCATGAGATGTTGTATATTTTCATTGCTTTGATTACAATTGGGACATTTGGATGGCCCTATGAAACCCATTTTGACCAAATTATCCCAGGTGAGGATTCTTTTGTGACTAAGGAGCCATAGGAAAGTAGAGATCTTTGGCCATATGTTTGGGGCCCATATCAATTGCCAGAGAGGGTCACAAGGAAGGGGCGTAGGGTGCATTAGAGAATAAGCTTCCTTCGTAGTAAACATCCCTTTCATTGTATATCCCCATTTGAGAATGTCTGGGTCCTCTGAATATCTGATTTTCCGTCATTGAAGCTTGTGACTGAGAGCTTCCTATTCATGAACTTGAGCTTGAAGAGCTTTGAGGGGTGAGGGTTTCCATTGCCTTAACCCATTGCAGTGTGAAGGCAGCCAGAATTGACAAACCTTGTCTTCCATTGTCGCGTTGTCATTGCCAAAGTTGGTGTGAGAGAAGGTCTCAAGAAGTTGTGGATTTTTCTACCAAGAATCCGCCCAGAACCAAGAAAAATTTCCCTTGCGGATCTCCCAGAAACTATGTTGCTGAATGAGCGCATAGCGCTGCTTAGCTGCATTCCACACAAGAGATCCTGTGCATTCAGGTGAGAGCCTTATTAAATCTTCAATAGATCTGTTGTTGGCATACTTTGCTATCCACAATTTCGCCCAGGGAGTGTATGGATTTGAAATCCACTTCCACCATATACGCGCTCTCATGACCTCATTATTGTGTATAGGGTTTCTGAGGCCAAGACCTCCTGATTCCTTGGGCATACAAACTATATTCCAATTAACTAGGGCCCATTTTAGATTTCGGCCAGAGGATCCCCAAAGGAAGTTCCTTTGCAGGGATTTAATCTGTTTAAGGACCCATTTTGGAGCAGCCGGAACAGAAAAGAGATAAAGAGGCATGGATTGTAGCACGGATTTGATGAGAGTGAGTCTGCTGGCCATGTTGAGGGCTCTGAAAATCCAGGAGGATAGCCAGGATTCAAGTTTTTCAAGGAGAAGATTCCAGGAAAAGTGCCTGATAGCAGAGCCGATAAGGGGGGCACCCAGGTATTTGTCAGGGAGAGAAGCAATGGAGAAGCCAAGGATACATGCAATATTGGCTTGAGTCATGGGAGGAGTATTGAAGAATAAAATCTGAGATTTGGAGTCATTAATGGAGAGACCAGAAGCTTGTGAAAAAAGGTTTAAAATGGCTTTGAAAAAGCGAGCCTCTTGGACGGAAGGGTGGCCAAAGAGCATATTATCATCCACGAATTGCTGGTGAGTGGTGACAGGGGCTCCATGAAGGGATATTCCTCTCAAAAGATGAGTATTAACTCCATTGTGGATTAATTTGCCGAGGCCTTCAGCCATAAGAACAAAGAGGAAGGGGGAGAGAGGGTCTCCTTGTCTAATACCTCTAGTGGGAAAGAAAGGGGGAGAAGGGATCCCATTAACGAGGATAGAGAAAAAAGATGAAGAGATGAGGTTCATTATCCATCTTATCCACAATTGGTCAAAACCAAAAGCACTTAAAATTTGTTGAATGTAGTTCCAATTCAATCTGTCAAAGGCTTTGGAGAGATCGATCTTGAGGAGCATACCTGGCTTCTTGAAAAAAATTTAGGAGTGTATAATCTCATGAGTTAAAATTATACCATCCAATATTTTTTGACCTTCCACATAGTCTGTCTGCTCAGGCGAAATGAGAAGCAGCAGGAGGGGTTTAAGCCTATTGGCTATAAATTTGGAGATGACTTTGTAAATCACGTTATAGAGAGTAATAGGCCTGAATTTTTCTGGTTTGCTAGGTTGCTCCTCTTTCGGAATCAGCGCGATGAAGGTAGTGGCCAATGCATGGTTCTAGATTCCTCGACGAGCTGCCAGACTTCATGTTTGATGAGATCCCAAAAGTGATGAAAAAATTTTGAGGTAAAACCATCCAGGCCCAGTGCTTTACCGTCCTTAGACTGCGCCATAGCTGATTCAACTTTTTGGAGTGAGACTGGGCGCAGTAACATTCTATAATGCTCAGCAGTGATCAATTTGGGGATCAATTGCGTGATTTGGTCTATAGCCTGTTGTCTATTGACTAGAGGCTCTTGGTGGATGCCTTTAAAGTAATCCAAGAGCTCCTGTTCCATTTCTTCATGCTTCTCCATCCGTTCCCCTTGTTGATTGGTGATATGGCTGATTCGATTTTGCATTCTTCTTTGAATAGTAGAGTTGTGAAAGAATTTGGTATTTCTTTCTCCCTCCTTCAGCCAACGAATTCTTTAGATCCTGCTCCTTAGAGGCAAGAGTCTCTGATCTTCCTTTATTGATGATTTCCTGTTGAACCTCAGCCATTTTCTGCTCAAGGACCTTTTTCTCCTGAAATATGTTTCCAAAGACTGTCTAATTCTAGTTTTTGACGTGAATTTTGAGGAATTTGATCTTTTGTTGAAACTGATGCAATTTTGAACCTTTTGGTGGGACATAACTCTTCCACACAGCATAAACCATTTCTTTGAAGGACGGATGAGTAAGCCAAAAAACTTGAAATTTAAAAGGTCGCTTTAGATGGGATCCTATATCTTGCCATTGAAGGAGAATAGGCGAATGGTCCGAGCCAGCTTGAGGGAGTATTGAGGCAGTGATGTCCCCTCCTACATGAATGGCGTTATCCAAAATGAGTAATCTATCTAGTTTTGATGAAATCTACTGGCTTCCCGCTCTTCTATTGTTCCAGGTGAAAATGCCATTAGAGAAAGGAATATCTATACGCCAATTGGAGTTGATAAAGTTTTTGAAGAAGGAACATTCCGGGTCCAGTCTTGGTTGTCCTCCAAATTTTTCCTCCATTCTAGTGATCATGTTGAAGTCCCCTCTAATGATCCACATGGGATGTGTTCTATTGGAATTTAGAAGTTCCAAAGTATTTAAAAGTGCTATCTTACTGACCTCGTCCTAAGGAAAGTAGACATTGGAGAGATGCCCATGTATGTTGGTTCCAGTAGGATGGAAAGTTGCTTGAATAAGGTTGTGCGCAGCATGGAAGTTTGCTAACATTACAGTTTGAGTGATCCAGGCAACTGCAAGTCCTCCTGAGAAGCCTGAAGCATCCACTGCCACCGAGCTACAGCTGGGCGAAGCTTTTGATAAGATTGAGCCTAGCACTTCACTATTACATTTTGTTTCCTGTAGAAAGATAATTTGAGGCTTTTCATTCTGAATCATGTTCTTGATCATCCTGTACTTTCTAGGGCTAATTAGCCCTCTCACATTCCATGAGACGAGCTTCATGGGGAACTACTTGCGAGTGGTTTAAAGAACCACGTTAACTTGGGGTATCGCCCTGAATCCACCAACATCTCCCCCAGAGTGATGGTGCGTTGCCAATCTAGTTTTCAACCTCGCTTCTTGGTTTCTTTAATTACTTTCAAGCAGTCCCAATGGCTACCTGGCTGAATACCCAATTTCTTCTGTTGTTGAACCTTAGATAGGGCTGCTTCAAGTGATTCAATTTGTCTAGGATTGATTTTATCATATTATTTTCTTCTACAAGCATCTTCTAGTCCCAATAAATCCAGTTATCCAAGATCAAAGCCTTCTGAGTCTTCATCCATGAGGGTGAGCTGATTATTTTCCGGAGTTTCCTTGTTAGCATGACTAGGGCTGGACTGTAGTCCATCCAGATCCATGAGGTTAGGGTTCCATGTCACTTTCTTTTTTTTCTGAATGAGGATCAGACCCAGACGGAGTAGTAGCCTGCGGCTCTGGTTGGGTGGATGCAGGGGTTTGAGGGTTGGGCAGATTCGAAGGGTTGGTGGAAGGAGAGGAGGGGTGGAGGGAGGTCTGGGTAGAATCGTTCCGAGGGTTGGATTAAGCAAGGATGGAAAATCTGTTGCTGGTGGAGGGGGTATTGGCTAGAGGACCAGGTTTTTTCCCAGAGGAGGAGGATTTCTTGTTATGTCTCCTTCGAGTGGGAACTTTAGTGAACCCATCTGCTTCCGTGTTGTCTTCAACTTCTTTATTCAGTGATTGAGAGTTGAGGGGGCAATCTCCGAAGAGATGTCCATGGGCATGGCACCTCCTGCAACGAAATGGAACATGTTCATAGTCAAGAGGTTGGATCCATTCGAAATCATCATGAAATAAACTTACCGCGTCTGGTAGAGCCTTGTCCAGATGCATGTAAACATATATTCTTGCATAGGAGGTGTATCTTCGAAGCTTGGTCTCTTCATTTATCTTAATGAACTCTCCTAACCCTCTTCCAATCTCCTGAAGGGAATCCTCATCCCAATATTCAAGTGGCAGAGAGTATAGACGAATCCATATAGGTGCCCAATTGAAATTTTCTTTGTCTGGGTTGAATCTTTCGACCCAGTTCCTGAGATATAACCCCGCCAAGTTGAAAAAGTACGGGCCTCCATCCATAACCTTATTTCTGTCCTCAATGCAGTTAAAAATGGCTGTAAAAAATCCTTTCGAACCTAGCTGCAGAGTAACATGTCCTTTGGGCTTCCATTTGGAAGCAATCCAACCTTGTAGCACTTTTTTCTATCAGCCAAAATCCAATGAATTTCCCAATGAGAGCGTGATCCCTCATGTACTGGATTATGGCATTTATGCGGTGACTTGGCAAGTCGATTTTGGGTCTGTCTGGAGCTATGGGCTTACATCTGGAAGAAGTAACAGTGACCACATCATACATTTCCAAATGGTCAGCGTCAGGGTATCAACATGCTGCTTTTTCAGGTTGTTGCTATACCCAGTATCCCTGATCTGGTAGTTTTAGGGGGAGGTGACACCTCCCATTGCCATTGCCATGCTTGTTTATAGAGCCTCTCTGCTTGAATCTTGAGCGCCGACGAGCACAGCAGTTTCAGGGGTGGCTAGGGTTTCGGAAAAGAGTCAAAAAGTAAACCTAGCGAGTGCATGCGTCAGGTGATCTGGGCCAAAATATACCATATTAAGCATGCAGGTCCATTGTTGTTGATGAGCTAGTTTCCTAGTGAAAGTATGAGACTTTCACACGGAAAGCTAATAAGGAGAAGTTTCAGCCATTTCTTAGTCTTTCCAGCCATATATATCTAGAGCCTCAGTCAGACAATGTGATTTAGCTATAGATCTGCAGTCTATATTTTTTGTATCTCATGCTTTTCAAGAAACCCTTGGTGGGTTATCTTAAGGTTGTGTAAAAGAGATTAGATCTCCATTTTTCAGCTCTTTTGAGTAATATATCAGCAAATCCATGTGTTCCTATATTGATTTAGCATAAAACCTCATTAAAATATGATGTCATATGCTTCAGAAATTATGTGTTGCAGTAATCATGGGGTTTTAGTGTTTTTGGGCTATATTGGGCTTGGGAGATCTGTGTAGCTAAGCTAGAATAATTTGTTTCTAATCCCCTTATACATTTGGGTGCTATAATACATAAAATAATGGATCGATGGGCTGTTCTTGATTATTATAGCGTAATTTTATGAAAGCTACGTTTTTGGTGCCTATATTGTTGATTTTCCTAAATAGGAATATTACAGTGATATCAGAGCTATGATCTTGGCTCAGCTTGTGGGGGAAATACATATATATTCATGGAGGAGGGAGAGATCCAAAAAATCCTTCTTCATACTATGCAGGACATTTCCAAAGATATCAAAGAGATGAGATTTGAAAGACAAAAGGAATCCCCTAGAGGGTTTCACCATGGAGAAAGCTCCGGCACCTCATATTTGTGGCAGGAGCAAACATTAGCACATCTTCTTCAAAATGCTCCACTATTCCCACATTCCTATCTTTGGAAGTTGAGGAAGAAAGGGCCTTGAGGGAAGAAAACCTTGGTGATTATTTTGTGGAATATGAATCTCAATCCCGAAGATTCAAGGAACATTTGAACTTTCAGGAGTTTTGTCATATCAATGATGGTAGGAGATCCTTCAATCATGATAAAAAGGGAGGGTATATGAATAATTCAGATCTACAGTGTAGTTTGGGTAGGTTCTTTTTGCCCTCTTATGATGGATCACCCAAGTGCACAGCTAAGGCTTGGGTAGAGAAGTTGGACACTTATTTCCAACTCAACGAAGTTTCTGAAGTGGAGGCTATCAAAATAGTAGCACTGCACCTAGAAGGTGAGGCACATAAGTGGTGGTTCCATGGGTTATCTACACTTGTGCATGTTAGTATCACTTCATATCCAGATTTCACCAGGAGGTTGGTGGAGATATTTGACCCCAGGGATCTGGAGGCTCACTTTGTTGGGCTAACCAAGCTCAAGAAATTGGGATATTTAGAAACTTATATCTCTAATTTTCTGAATCTTTCAGTTATACTATATGACCTCACTATGAACTAGAGAGTATGGATGTTTATTGATGGGATGGTTGACCCATTGCATGGGTTGGTGAAATCCACTAGACCAACTACACTCCAAGAAGCTATGGATAAGGCTAGGGATTTGCAGCATGCCTTACCCAAGGCCAAAGCACCCTTTCAACAAAATATTTCTTCTTGCCCAAGGGAGAATCAGGAGAGGACATCTCTTGATAATAGAGATCTAAAGAAGAAATTTTTTTTTTTTTACTTATCGGGAGCCATGGACACCAAACCACCAATGTGTTGTAGGGAAATCACATTTCATTGAGATATTTTCTAATGAGGAGGAGAAGACCAACAATGTAATAGAAGAAGGAGGTGCACCTCCCACAGAAGATGTAGGAAAGGCATTTGCTCCAATGGGAGGGACTCCTGCAGCTTTGAGAGGAGTTCCCAAGTATCTAACTTTGAGAGTTAGGGGCACTATTATGGGACAAAGAGTATCAATATTTGTAGACAGTGGAGCTACCCATAAATTTATTGATACATAGTTGGTGCAAAGGAGGGGAATTCACATAGAATACTTTGAGGGGTTCTCAGTTTTGGTTCCAGGAGCTAGAACCATTCAGTGTGCCAAATATGTTCCAACATTAACCATCTATATGGGAACCTACACATTGACAAACCACTTCTTTGTGGTTAATATTCCAGACACTAATGTGATATTCGGTGTTCAGTGGTTAATCACCTTAGGAAAGGTTACCACTGATTGGGAAACCTTAGAGATGGAGTGAACAGAAAAGGGAAGTGGTAAACACCAAAAAATCAAAGGCATACACACCTATCCACCCCAGATTCTCTCAGCCCATAGGATGGGAGAATATTTGCATAGAGGGAACATATAATGGGTAGTAGAAATGCATTTTTCAAAATCTGGAAGCAAGGATTCATCAGTACATCTAGATGTACAATCTATTTTGGACCGATATTCTACAGTATTTAGAGATATTCCACCTTGTAGACCTCCTGAAAGAGGTTTTGAGCACACTATTGAGTTGGAACAATGGACCCAAGTAGTGATCACCACACCCTATAGGCATCCCAAAGCCTATAGAGATGAGATTGAAAAGGTCATTCGGGAGCTTTTGGCCTTAGGGAATATCCAGCCTAGCACTAGTCCTTTTGCCTCTTCAGTGGTCTTGGTGAAGAAGAAAGATGGCGCATTAAGAATGTGCATTGATTATAGAGCATTGAACAAAAAGGCCATGAATAACAGATATCTAATTCCCAGGATCGATGAATTTATGGATGAACTAAGAGGGTCCAAGTATTTCTCCAAGATTGATTTGAGATCGGGATATCATTAAATAAAGGTGAGGAATCAAGATATCCCCAAGACAACATTCCGATGTTACTATGGGCCTTTTGAGTTCTTGGTAATGCCTTTTGGGCTAACCACTGCTCTGGAAACATTCCAATCTTGCATGAACCACATATTCCATGGTCACTTAAAGAAGTTTTTATTGGTCTTCTTTGATCACATTCTTATTTATATCCGCACATGGGAGGAGCATTTACAACATATTGAGGCATTATTATGCATTCTTAAGGAGCAACAATTCTATGCTAAGCTCTCCAAGTGTGAGTTTGGGCTCATAGAGATGCTTTAATTGGGCCACATCATTAGAGAGGATGGGGTAATATTCCATGAAGAAAAGATCCGTGTTATTAGAGATTTTCCTGAACCAAAGAATGTCATAGAAATTTGGGGGTTTGTAGGCATATGTGCCTATTACCGGAAGTTTGTAAAAGGGTTATCTGAACTAGCAGCACCACTTACATATATAACCAAAAGGGAGCTTTTAGTTGGACACCCACAGTGCAGAGAGATTTTTTTAAGCTCAAGGAGGTAATGAGTAGATGCCTAGTATTGGTCCTACCTAATTTTACCCAATCCTTTGTGTTGGAATGTAATGCATCAGGGGAAGACATTGGGGCAGTATTGATGCAAGGGGGACACCCCATAGCTTTTGAAAGCCGGAAGTTGCTGCCACATGAGAGACTATACCCCGTATATGATAAGGAGATGTTGGCTATTACGCATGCTTTAGCCAAGTTCTGGAAATATTTGGTGGGAAATAGATTCTGAGTGAAGACTGATCATAATAGTCTCTGATTCTTTCATGAGCAGAAGCAACTTTAGGAGAGGCAGCAAAAGTGGGTGCATAAGATCCAAGCATATTAATTTGACATAGAATATGTAGTGGTAGATGCTCTATCAAGGAGGTCAACAGAGCTATCCTTAATGGGCATTGATGCCGATTGGAAGGCTTAGTTTTTAGTAGAATACTCCAAAGACAACTTTGCAAGTGAGATCATAGATGGAGTGGTGACTGATGAGAGGTATAGAGTGATGGATGGGGTCATATATTATCGAGATCGGGTCTTCTTGACTAGATATTATAAGATCAAGGAGGATATTTGTAGGCATCACATGATTCCCCACTTGCAAGGGATCAGGGATTCACCAAGATTTATCGGGCTATTCGGGAGAGATTCTCATTGAAGGGACTCAAGGAGGATGTAATCCAACACATCAAGGAGTGCATAGTTTTCCAATATAATAAAGGAGAACACAACCATCTTGCAGGATTATTACAGCCACTCCCAATTCTGGATGGGAAATGGGAGAGTATTTACATGGACTTCATCACCAGTCTACCCACAGTTCAGGGTAAGTATTGTATCTTTGTAGTTGTTGATAAAATAATTAAGTATTCACATTTATTTGCTATTTTTGCATGGTATACTACTTCACAGGTAGCTGATATTTTGTTCAGGGATGTGTTTAGACTACATGGTCTGCCAAAGACCATAGTCAGTGATCGGGATAGCCACTTCATGTGTGGATTTTGGCAAGAGCTTTTTTGTTTAGTGGGTACTAAGTTGACACCAAATACCAACTATCATCCACAAACTGATTGACAAACTGAAATAGTGAACAAGTGGTTGGAAGGCTACTTTAGAAACTATGTTTTGGGCCAGCAGAGAGCATGACTGCGTTGTCTCCATTTGGGGGAGTATTGTTACAACACAACTTTTCATATGTCCATTGGCATGACCCCATTTCAAGCCCTTTATGGGTATGATGCACTTTCATTTTCTGATGTGATTTTTGGGGCAAGAAAATCTCCTAGAGACAAAGAGTGGATTCAAGAGAGCCAAGATATACTTCGAGCCCCGAAAGACAACATTGCAACAACACAAAACCAACAGAAAATATATGCACACCATGGTCGGATAGAGAGGCAGTTTGAGGTATATGACTTGGTCTATCTTTGTCTTCAGCCATATATACATTCTACACTCAAGGAGAAAGGAGATGAGAAGCTCAAACCTCGATTCTGTGGACCATACAAGGTGATCCATCATGTTGGAGAAGTAGCATATGAGCCAGAGCTTCCTGTTGGGAGCAAGATCCATAACATTTTTCATGTCTCATGCCTCAAGAAGGTAATTGGACAACATGTGGTTGCCACTATGGATCTCCCACCTATTTGTGATGAGGGCCATCTATTTTTTCAACCAGAGGCTATCTTGGATACTCATGAGAGGTAGCTAAGGAGCAAGGTGATCAAAGAATATCTGATTCGATGGAGGAATCTTGCTGATGAGGATGCCACTTGGGAAGGAGAGAATATTTTGCAGCATCCTTATTTACTGTTGCTTGAGGACAAGAAATTTTTGGGAGGGGAGGACTGTCATATTCCAAATTAGCTTATTTCTAGTTGGAATATTATATGTTGCTTCTATTTTCTGTCTAGAATAATAAATGGGGTAAGGAAAACCTTAAATCTCTTTAGTAGTAATAAAACACTTCCAGTGCGAATGTGGACTAGTTTAGATAGGAAAAATAAAGTCACCTTGGGTGTGAAAGGGATAAATTCATGTGGGCTAGATCAAGGTTGACCAAATCAATAGCGCTGCCAAAGAAGAGAGTGGAGCTAGTGGGAACAATGGAGTTTTGGAGGAGGAGTCTTTACATGGAAGTAACCTCATAAATGAGTGGGGCCAAGGGTGAGGAAGCTCACCAAGAATATAAGTGAAGGGATGACAGCCATGGGAGGAATTAAAAATATTTTTTATGTTTGAGTCTTATGACTTATTGCATGCTTCAGTTGTTTAGCTGGGTTTGTTGTACTATTTAGTATAAGGGTATTCTCATGTGGGAATTCCCCACTCTTCCTTGGAGGACTTGTTGAAGAAATCCGTGAGGATTATTCTGGGCATCATTTCCACCATCCTGCATTGGGCCAAGCAGTCATCTACAACCACAACGCATTCTTCCTGAGAAACTGAGTTATTTTTCATGGTGTTGATGTGGAAGGGTCAAAACCCCTGTTGATGAGCTAGTTTCCTAGTGAAAGGATCAACCTTTCACTCGAAAAGCTCGTAAGGAGAATTTTTGGCCATTTCTTAGTATTTATAGCCATATATATGCAGATCTTTAGTCAGAAAATGTGATTCAGCCATAGATCTGATGTCTATACTTTTTGTATCTCATGCTTTTCAAGAAACCCTTGTCGGGTTATCTTAAGATTGTGTAAAAGAGACTAGATCTCCATTTTTCAACTCTTTTGAGTAATATATCAGCAGATCCATGTGTTTATATATCTCTGTAGTAGAAACTCTCATTAAAATGCGCTGTCATATGCTTTAGAAATTATGTGTTGCAGTAGTCATGGGGTTTTAGTGTTTTTGGGCTATATTAGGCTTGGGAGATCTGTTTAACTAAGCTAGAATGACTTGTTTATGATCCCCTTATATATTTTGGTGCTATAATACATAAAATAATGGATCCATGGGATTTTCTTGATTATTATAGCTTAATTTTTTGAAAACTGCATTTTTAGTGCCTATATTACTGATTTTCCTAAATAGGAATATTACAATATGGTATATTTACAGGTTATTTGAATGTTTGACTAATTTCATGATGTGAGTATATGTTTCTATAATATTATAGGAAGGAATGATATTGTTTTAAGATGGTTTTACTAACATATTTTGTGTTCAGACAATTGATATGTACTTGAATGCAAGTGAGTGTTACTTGTAGTATTATGACTTATGACTATGAGTTGATTATGACATGATTGTTAGTCTTGCTAGAGGTTGATCTCAAATCAATAGATATGTTTTCTTGATATTTGGAGAATGTGACTGACATTTGTGAGAAGTTGAAGAGAAATTTTTTTGGTATCAACATGACAATGTAATAGTTGATTTTTTTATGTAATTAACAACTGGGTGATGTGACAATAAATATTAAGACTGAATTACAACAAGGTAAATGGCAAAGCAAAGGAATTGGGTGAAAATTCCTTTGGCTATGTTTGGAAACTATAGTTCCAAACAAATGCGATCTTTGCATGAATATAAAAAGTATCCTTAACCTTGATTTTATATGACATTATGTGGATATGTGTTATATTCATGAGCATGTATTTGACATGTATTAACTAGTTTCTAGTTATAGCTGGATCTGTCAAGGGAATTGGAGTCCCTCAAAAGATGGCACGAATGTGTTTAGTTACAATGTAACATGCTTGACAGTAAGCTAAGGTAAATAGTATATTATTAGGTTTATATATAGATTGATGTTTGTGTGTTTATGGTATTATGATGTGCGGATTGCATGGTAAAATATACTACCATGAAATCTTGAAGAGGACTCAGGTTGAGCTTTCCCTTAGAAGAATCGGTAACCATGGGGTTGAGTCATGGTTTTTTTTTGTAGTTTTGTTCTTTCAGTCTTCTGTGGTTTGTTTGTGCTTGACTTGAAGTTTTTTTTATGTCGAGTTTATGGCCATACACCTTTACTTTTCATGGTTTTGTTCTTGTGTTTTTTCTTGTTATTTCCTTCTATGTTTTGATGGTCTTGGGAATTGGTTGGGAGAGAGAAATTTAATGGAGTCCGATAAGATCTTAATGAAATCCAACAGGTAAGGTAAGACCCCTATGAAGCTCGGTGCATGAGTAAAGGGTAGCTAAGGGTAAGAGTATGACAACTGGTTGATTTGGTTGGTGTTAGGTCCCTGTAATTTGGCAGATTGGCAATGACCAAATAGACAAGGGTAACATCAAACCAACTTTGGAGTCCTAGGAACTAGCCTTCCTCAACTCAGAGAGGGATCTCTTTATATTTGTATAAAAGGTATGAGCTGTATGTTTTTAGGATGCTGATTTTACGCTAGTTAAAGTGATACGGTTTGTTTTCTTCGTTTTTTTCTGTTGGGTAGGTTTTCAAGTAGAACAGATAGAGTAAGAGAGGTTTAAACCATTGGGATATGGGGTCTATGAAAGGCTTGAAAATTATAGTAATGAATCAATGGTTTTTCATAGGGAAATTTTAGCAAAGCCAATTGGATCTTAGTAGCTTGTGTGAGTGAAATGAACATTAAATTGTGAACATAGTAGGTTTAAAGGGCAGTTAAGAATCCTTTAACATATACTATAACAAGAGGGATCTTTAAGAGCACTATGCATTAGGAAAGAATCAAAGGATAGGGTGCACCATAAACTTCTTTGACCTAGATTCACCAAGTAAACTTTAAAACAACTATCCAGCAAACCCTAGAGAGCAAGGAACTCCTAAATTCTCTAGCTATTTACCTTCAGAGAAAGAAAACATTTAAGATAGCACATAAGTAATTATTAAAGAGCCAGGAACTCCTAATTTTATTCAATCAGACTATAAATACCTTCAAAGCAACTACTTAAGATGGACTAAAGGAGAGGGAAAACCATAAACTTCTTCAGCCAAACCCTAATTAGTAAGCCTCAAAGAAAATGCCTTAAAAACAATGTTTAAGCCACACCAAAGGACATGGCATGCTATAAAATTCTTGGGCTTGACTCCATTAAATCATTCTTAACAAAAAAGCTAAGTGGAACTAGAGAGCAATCAATAATTCTCCAATCAGACCTAGCAGAGGAAAACATCCAAAGAATAGAAGGAGAACGGTCTTAAGGTGCCTCTAACAACATACCTTAACCTAAATTTTATGCTCTATTGCATGAGAAAATATGAAACAATATGAAAAAAAAAAGAAACAATTAATTAATTAGAACAAAATCACCATTAACCATGTTCATGAATCCTATGAAAGTGATTTCTCCATTGATGTTCAATCCAAGACAAACACAAAGCTCCAAAGACAATTTCTTCACAACTCCAAGTCTATGTATATTGAACACAACAATCAACCAACAATCACAATGAGGCTTACATTCATTATTTAACAACCAAAATGGTGAATTAAACCCTAGCTATGGTTTTAGAAGTCATGATTACATATTAAATGAATTTTACCATTGAGACCATGCAAGGCCCAAGGCAGAAATATCCCAAACTCATTAAATGAAAAAATAACTTCTAACATAAATCCTAAGCTAAATTTGGAGTTATTTGTCTTGAAGGCCTTAAAAATATATTTTTCAATAAATTATGATGTGTTTTGTTGAATTTTATGCAAGGGTGTAGTTCCAGGCCAAGGGTGTAGTGCCAAAAATGGAAAAATTTCCCTTCTTGATGATGAGTTTTGGGGGCCTTCCTGGCGTCCAAATGATCTCTGTGATAGCTCATTGGAAAGCCTGTCCTATCTAGTTTCAAAATATGCCTTTATTTTCCATATTGGAGCCCATTTTATTATACAAAAACAAATTTTCCCAAGACTTCTCAGGGCACAACCCCAGTGATAAAAAGAGGGCAGAAAGGTGTTTTTTTTTGCTAGTTTTTGGCCCTTTTGAGGGACTAGTTTTGATCCAAATGACCTAAAATGTTCTGTGGATGATGTAATCTCCATGAATATCACGAATATGTAAGCCATTTTTCGTTTTATTTCCCCAAAAAATAGCGTAGTGCTAGTGGTGTTGCGCGTTTGGCCCTTTTTTCTGCTAGCCAAACAGTCAAAAACTCAAAATTTGCACCAAGTGCTAAAATTTGGAACTTACCTTGCTGATCATGTTTGGGATTCTTGGAGGGATACATCAGCAAGGATATCCAATTTTTCCTTCTCCTTTGCTTCATTTTGTGTATGAATCTTTTCAAGGGCTCTTTTGATCTTGGCCCTTACAATTTCGTTCCTCATGGCATAATTTCTTGCCATATTCTTTTGCAGGTCAATGTCTCTTTTTTCCTTCTAAAGTTGAACTTCTAGGTGCACATTGGCTCTTCCTAGCCAAGAATCTCTAATGGAAAGCATCTCACTTGGAGTGAGCTGCTCTGCCAATTTTGTCTCCTTCTCTCTTTCCTAGGCTAGAGCTTTCTTGAGCCCAATTGTCCTTGGTCTCTTCCTAGGAAGTTGTTCTTCCTCATCTTCAATGTCATCAAGAGTTGCCAAGGTTTCATCTAGCTTAGCCTTGGCCTTTCTAGCCTCTTTCGGAGCTCTGATAGCCTTGACTTCACTAATGGATTTCTCTATCTCTAAATGCTTGTTTTCTACCTCAAGGAAGTTGATCACATTCTTTTCCCTGCCAAGATTGGTTTGTAGCTCCCAAATATGGGCATCCTTGCACTTCATCAACATGTTTATAATCCTCTTCTCATACTCACTCTCAAGGTCAATAAGTTGAAACTCTTATTTAGTTTCATGCTCATCCTATTTTTCAATAATGACCTGCTCTGCAACCTTTTCTTTACCTTTTTCAAGATGTTTTATTGATGATTGAGGCAGGGCCTCTTCCATAATCTGTGGAGAAAACACCCGACTATGACCTCTTTGATAGGTAAAATTAAAAGGCTTTATGTCAACCATCTCAGTGTCATCTGTCCCACTGTCCTCATCATTGTTTGATGTTGTGGTTTCATGAGATGAGGGTGAAGGGTTGTGGGAAGGTGATGGAGGATCATCATGAGGTAAGGGAATGTGAGTGGATGGTGATGTGGAAGGGTCATCATGGGGTAAAGGAATGTGAGTGAGTGGGGATGTAGGAATAGCAGGAAGTGATGGAGAAGTAGGAATGGGAGGATGAGATGAGGAAGGTATATCTTGCTGATGATGGCCTTGTGGAGCAGTAAAAACCTCATTGACAATGAAGGTCTCCCATGGAATGCCTTTCTGCTGTAGTTGGTTCATAACTACCATCTTGATAAGTGAGTGATAGAATAGGCTCTACAGTTGCTAAGGGTGGTCTCTCTTTTCCACTATGTAGGAAATTTTGTCAATCCTCTAGAAGAGGTAATATGGTATATGCAGCATCCTCACTCTGGTGAAATGCATAAGAAGTCGGATGTGATTTGAGTAAAGACGGGAAAACCTTCCCTCACATGTGAAATGATTCATTATGATCCTCATCATAGGTGCATATCTATCAAGAAAATGAGAAAATGGAAAGATGGACTTGTGGTGATCTTTATACCTAGGCTTTAGGTAGGGTTCAAAGTAACTCATGTCTAGGTTTGCTTGCCTGAACCATTTTTCTCCCACACTTGGTATCCCAGTAGTTGCAGCAATAGCATCAGTGGACATCTCAAATGTAACTCCAGAAAGTTTAACTTGTTTGTCATGAAAATTGATAATAAATAGTTTTGTTAGCTCAATGTGTTTTTCTACTTGCTGCACCTTCTAACAAAATTCAAAGCAGCCCATGTGTTTGAAACAGGAAACAATAAGAGGAGATGTCATGATCTCTTTTGTATTGAAGGGTTAAATTTTTTTTATCTTCCCTCCCTTTTCATCATTACTCCTTGGTATTTGGGCCTCACCACCACTGCCACTGTCCTCTCCCTCATACATGTTGAAAACTCTATTTTTACAAACCCTTGGACTCATGTGAAAGGAGATGAAGGGAAGGTGATGAAAGGGAAACTTTTCAAGTGAATGGAATGAGTGAATGAAGGGAATGGGTTTAGGGGAAATCTTATATGAATGGAAACCCTTGAGCATTGTAATAACCCTTTGTTTTTATGAATAGTATTTATATAAAGATGAAGTAATGGAAAAATTAGTGACTTCAAGCTTAAAGTTAGGGTTTGATTTAGGGTTTCCTTTTCATTCAATTAAGTGATGACAAAATTGCTTGAAGATGGGTTGATGACATGTACTTACCGCTTAATATGCTTGGTGGACCTTTGGCAGAGACTTGGAAACTGTTTAATGTGATTTGAGTTGTTAGAAGGTTTAGAAACCCTTATTGTCCAAGCACGCAGCCCCGATTCTAAGCGCACAATGCCAAGGCAGTCTTGGTGGGTCATGTCGGGCAAGAGCGTAGCGCTTTGCCATGCATGCAACAACACTTCCCATGCACACATCACCTTCAAAAATTGAACAGAGGAGATATGCCAAGCGCCCAGCACCAGTTGCCAAGGGCGCAGTGCCAGTTTGAGCGTGCAGTACCAAAAGGCTTTGCCCAAATTCACGTAGAAAACTCACAATTTTTTTCTCTTGAGTGCTCTTGGTATTTTTAAAATCAAGAATGATTCATTTGAAATGTGAAATGAGCTTTTATAGATGATAGGAATTTTATTTAATTATCAAAACCCACTTTCTAATGTCAAAATTCGTTTTTCTTTTCTCACTAACCCTTTTACACTATTTGCATGCTGGTTTGCTAAAGTGATGAATTTGACCTTTCTTTTGGCCATTCAGGCATGACTAGCTCATTTTGACACCTTTGGGGTTAATCCACATAGCATCATCTTCAAAATCCTCTTTTGCTTCCACCATGGAGTTCAACTTACCTTTTTACCTTCTCCGGCCACTTTCCCAAAACACTAGGTGTCTGGAGTGCTTGACATCAATCATCAGTGTCGTCTTCTAAGTTCTCTATAGCCCTTTCAAGTTCATTCATTTCTGTCTAGTTTACCTCACCTTTTTCCATATTTCTTCAAAATATTTTGACATACTTTCTTCATGTTTGGCCTTGTGTGCTTCCTCCATGTGTGTCTGGAGTGCTTGACATCAATCATCAGTGTTGTCTTCTAAGTTCTCTATAGCCCTTTCAAGTTCATTCATTTTTGTCTAGTTCACCTCACCTTTTTCCATATTTCTTCAAAATCTTCTGACATACTTTCTTCATGTTTGGCCTTGTGTGCTTCCTCCATGTACTTTTCCTCCAAGTGATCACTGTTTTGGTAGTCAACTAGAGCATCAAGCTCAAAAACCTAGTTTTCTACAAGACCAATGTGTTCCCCTTTTCTTGGCTGTAATTTTTTTTCATTAAGGAGTAGATAATCTACCTTATCAATACCTTTTGCTGATAGAACTTTCAACACTCTTGCAGAAATGTTGAACATTGTCATTTTCCTCACTTGCAGACTCTGTACTGAAAAGGTAATCTTCTTTGAAAATATTCTAGGCCTTTCTTGAATAACCATGTCTTGAAATCCTATTATATCTAAGCCATATTCTAGCAAAGAAAAAGTAGTGCTTGAAAAATCCAATGATGATCTTAAAACATGTAAAAACCCTAGTGACCTAGTGGGAGGGTTCTTTGACCTGATTTTGGCTAACATTTGACTTGGATATTTTCAAGTGAAAACAGATTTTCCTTATAGGCTATTATGCTCAAAGAAGTATGGGGATGATTCAACAATAGGAAAACCTAGAGGGAGGATGGAGTCTATTTTAAAAGGGAAAAATGGGGCAATGAGGTTATAGGCAGGGAAGGAGGATGAAAATGGGAGGCATAAGTCCATAATGAGTCTTTAGGAGCAACAGGGTGACCATGAAATGGAAAAATGATAGAATAGTGAAAAAGTTTCTATAAGGATAATGAAGGCAGTGAGATTTCTGAAACTCACAATATTCAAGGAATGTTGTTTTTAGAAAATTATAACCATCCTGTAGTCATCTAAATGTAGTGAAAAATACTAATGACTAACAATGCCTCCACTTTGGGAGGGAAGCTCCTTTCAGGAGGTGTCAAGAACCTGAAAGTTATGATCTCTTAGTTTTGAAGATGAGGTGCCTTACATGCTTACTGATTTTTTGCATTTTGCAACTGTGATCTTGCTGCTGTTCTTGGAAGTTGTCATCTTAATATGAAAAAAAATGATTTATTCAATATCAACTCAACCTACCCAACATGCTTTTCCTAACATTTTCTCTTCATTTGGGTGCATTTTAGTTGGAAAACCCTCGACATCATTTTTATTTTGAAATCATAAAAAATATCGATGTCTACCCTTATGAATTCCAAGAGCTCAGATTAGGCTAATGCGCTCTTTTATTCTCTACCTAATCTACTTATCTATCAATGTTAAATAGTTTGACAAACTTTCATTCTCTAAGCTATCAACATAAAATTTAAAACATGATGAAATCAAGGTTGAGCAGTTTGATTTGTCATGAGCTATGGCATCTTGGACAAGTGGCACACATATTTTATTTTTGTACAAGTAAAGATAGATAAAATTGAGGGCTATAATTTGAAATTTTTTATTTGTTACTCTCTTCTCTCTCTAGTTCAAATTTGAGCTTTGGGAACCAATATCTTTTCCTAACCTAGTCTACTGATAAGCCAAGTTTAAATAGTTTGTCAAATCTTCATTTCTAACTTATCAATAGATATTTAAAACATGTTCAATCATGGTTAGGCTGTATGAATGGACATGACATTTATTTCTCAAAATTAGTGGCATTTGAACTTGCATACTTTCAGAAACATTCTTTTTTGGTATGGGGTTTTACCTTTTTTTTTTAACTGCCCTCTTTTTCTTTTTTCTTTTTTTTCTTCTCTCTTTTTTGTAAAAACAATCTAAAAATAAAAATATTCTCATAATGTTGAGCTTACTTGCATACCTAACTATCCTAATCTAACTTGTACATGATATCTACATTAGGTGAACTCTCTTTTCCAATACAGCCAATCAAGTAAGTGACCACGTGATTTATTTTCATTCAGCCTTTTAGGTATGCTGAAAAGGTGAAAAGGCCACTCACATCTTATCTGATTTTGAACAACAATGCTCAAAATCTTCTTTATACTCTGCAAAAAACTATTCCTCACATAGTTTACTCCCTTAAATGTCTCTAAGAAACTAACAAAAGGATCTCTGAATAATACCTAGCTATGAGGATTTAAACAATGGGCTTCATCCAAGACTAATTCTTGTTCTATTTGGTTGTGCTTTGGATGATTTTGAGAAAGACACCCCACCTCTTCCTCATGATCATCTGACTTGACAGCCTCATCACATACTACTGTGTTTTCTTTAAACAAACCTGATATGATTTGATTGAATGGGTTGAATTCTATGTGAAGGTCCTTATCATAAGCATTCTCTAACAATAGGTCTTCTTGAGAAAGTAGTACAACATCAGTATCAATATGTTCTATAATATCTATATGAGAAAATACATCAGTGGATAGGTCAGTAGTAGAACAAACATAAATGTTTTCTTTACATAAAAATTTGGAGGCTGGCTGCCTGTTCAGAATCTGATTGATTTCTTCTTCTGTTAAAGGAGAGGGGATTTTTTGGTTTCTTTGGATAGAACCATAACTTCTCTCTTTCTCTTGTGAATATTGATCATATGGTTGAATATCCTCTTGAGACTCACATAGAAGATATGGTGAATCATCACTTGTCCCTTTAGAGAGATCCTGTGAATTTTATTTCATTGCCTGATTGATTTCATCCTCAACCAAATTCTCTTGGTTGTTATGACAGTTAACTTGAGTATAAAATGCATGAATTTCCTCTAATAGATCCCCTGGATGCCAATTTCCCAAATCTTCATCAATGTTTACAAGGTATTGTATCAGATCTTCAGATTGATCACAACAATTTTCAACTAATGATAAATATGGATAATTTCCTTTATAATGCTCATAAAATACCATGTGGAAATCCTTTAAAGAAAAAAAACTACCAAGGTCTAGGCCTTCATACCATTCCCTTTCTTTACCTTCTAATGTCCCCATGAACATTTTCATGAGGCAGTCCTCATGCCATTCAAATTTTAACATCCATGTATGTACATGAATTTTTTTTAGATGTAACAAAGGGTCATTTGACGCATTTTGTGGGGGAATTTAGGAATGTGATCTCAGTTCATTGGAGCATGCATATGTTGTATCCTTGGATTCATATTTGTCAATCAATCAGAGGAAAGGGGTACTACATATTTATAACCAGTCTGGAGTCTTCTACCAGTGGAGTCTTTTATGTCTATTGAGAGTTGTAGAGTCTCCAGGTGGAAGATTTAAACTTTCTTAGGTTAGGCTGCTATCCACAATAAAAAACCAGGTATTTTTCAAATTTTTAAGTTTTTTAGGTAGGGAACTTGCTTTGTGGATAGGTCTTCTAACAGTTGGGTTTTTAAATGTAGGAGACTTCTTCGGGATGCTTTCAGGATCATCAACTATAGAGGGAGGGTTTGGGTCAGGGTGAGATCTGGTGCTAATTCTTTGTGAAGCCAGATTTTAGACCCACAACATAGAGAGGCTGAAAGCTTGTAACAATTTTGAAAAAAATACCTATCTGAAATATTACTGAGTTGACATAGTATGTGGCTGGGTTTTATATTATTTAGGTTTGATTAATGCATTCCCAAGGGAGTCTACGAGAAACAATGGAGTCACCATGTCTACTGGAAAGACAGTGGAGTCACCAAGTGGATGATGCTAATTGTTTTGTAGATTTGTTTGTTGTCCAACATCAACAATTGAATATGAATCTAGAGATGTTTTTGGGTTTTCTGAGTTCTTTATGTAACACTAATATTTTTAATGAGTGTTTCCTAGTATGTTCACCATTATTCTAGTATGGAAAATCAACCAGATATCATTCTTGGATAACACTTGATTTATCTATGTTTGACAGAGCATTTTTGAGTTTTCAAGGAATATTTAAGATGTTTCTTACTTAGGGTCCCACTGTGATCACCATTATGTTATTGTGCATGTAATTTGGTAGATTGGTAATGAAAAAATAGACAAGGGTAACATCAAACCAAATTTGGAGTCCTAGGTCCTATCTTTCCTGGACTCAGAGAGGACTCTCTATATATTTGTATAAAAGGTATGAATTTTATGTGTTTAGGATGTTGATTTTAGGCTAGTTAAAGTGATAGGGTTGGTTGGTTTTGTTTTCTTTGGTTGGGTAGGTTGTCAAGTAGAAAAAATAGAGTAAGAGAGGTTTAAACCATTAAGCTATGGGGTGTGTGAAAGGCTTGAAAAGTACAGTAATGAATCAAGGGCGTTTCATAGGGCAAGTTTAACAAAGCCAAATGGATCTTAGTAGCTTGTGTGAGTGAAATGAACATTACATTGTGAACATAGTAGGTTTAAAGGGAAGTTAAGAATCCTTTAACATATACTATAACAAGAGGGGTCTTTAAGATCACTATGCATTAGGAAAGAACCAAAGGAAAAGGTGCACCATAAACTTCTTTGACCTAGCTTCACCAAGTAAACTTTAAAACAACTATCCAACAAACCCTAGAGAGTAGGGAACTCGTAAATTCTCTAGCTATTTACCTTCAGAGAAAGAAAAAATTCAAGATAACACATAAGTAATGATTAAAGAGCATGGAACTTCTAAGATTCTTCAATTAGACTATAAATACCTTCAAAGCAACTACTTAAGATGCACTAAAGGACAGGTCAAACCATAAAATTCTTCAGCCAAACCCTAATTAGTAAGCTTCAAAGAAAAGGCCTTAAAAACAATGTTTAAGCCACACCAAAGGATAGGGCATATCATAAAATTCTTGGGATTGACTCCATTAAATCATTATTAAGACAAAAATCTAAGTGGAAATAGAGAGAAATCAAGAGTTCTCTAATCAGACCTAGCAGAGGAAAACATCTAAGTAATAGAAGGAAAACAGTCTTAAGGTGCCTCTAACAATATATCTTCACCTAAATTTTCTGATCTATTGCATGAGAAAAGATGAAAAAATATGAAAATGGAAGGAAACAATTACTTAATTAAAAAAACATCACCATTAACCATGTTTATGAATCCTATTAATATGCTTGCTCCATTGATGTTCAATCCAAGACAAACACAAAGCTCCAAAGCCAATTTCTTCACAACTCCAAGTCTATGTATATTGAACTCAACAATCAACCAACAATCACAATGAGGCTTACATGCAATATTTAACTTCAAAAATGGTGAATTAAAACCTAGCTAGGGTTTTAGAATTCATTAATTACATATTAAATTCATTTGACCATTGAGACCATGCAAGGCCCAAGGCTCAAATATCCCAAACTCCTTAAATGCAAAAATAACTTCTAACATAAATTCTAAGCTAACTTTGGAGTTATTTGTATTCAAGGCCTTCAAAATATATTTTTCAATATATTTTGATGTATTTTTTTTTACTTTTAGGCAAGGGCGCAACGCTAAGGTACAAGGGCACAACGCCAAGCCAAGGGCATAGTGTCAAAACTGGAAAAATTGACCTTTTTGTAGCTGAGGTTTGGGGGCCTTCCTGGTTTCCAAATGAGCTCCATGATAGCTCATTGGAAACCCTATCCTGTCTACTTTCCAAATATGCCTTTAGTTTATATATTGAAACCCATTGGATCTTTCAAAAACCACTTTTTCCAAGACTACTCAGGGCGCAGTGCCAGTGCTGAAAAGAGGGTAGAAAGGTGTTTTTTTGCTAGTTTTTGGCCCTTTTGAGGGACCGGTTTTTCTCTAAATGACCTGAAATTTTCTATGGATGATGTAATTTAAATTATGATCATGAATATGTAAGTCAGTTATCATTTTAGTTCCCCAAAAAAGAGCGCAATGCCAGTGGGGTTGTGCGTTTGGCCCTTTTTCTGCTAGCCAAATAGTCAAAAACTCAAAATTTGCACAAAGTGCCAAAATTTGGAACTTACCTTGTTGACCATGTTTGGGATACTTGGAGGGATACAACAGTAACGATATCCAATCTATCCTTCTCCTTTGCTTCTTTTTTTTCTTGAATCTTTGCAAGGGAT
Organism: Pinus albicaulis; assembly: GCA_034641835.2. NCBI lineage: Eukaryota > Viridiplantae > Streptophyta > Pinopsida > Pinales > Pinaceae > Pinus > Pinus albicaulis. Next base: position 103,373 of record JAXQQM020077631.1, on the reverse strand, counting down.
TTTTTGAGCTTGGCCCTTGAAATTCCGTTCCTCATGACATAATGTCTTGCCATTCTCTTCTGCATGTAAATGTCTCTTTTTTCCTTCTCAAGTTGACCTTCTAGGTGCACATTGGCCATTTCTAGCCAATATTCTCTATCATATATGATCTCCATGGCAAGAAGCTCACTTGGAGTGAGTTGCTCTACCAATTCTGTCTCCTTCTCTCTTTCTCGGGCTAGAGCTTTCTTCAACCCAATTGTCCTTGGCCCGTTCCTAGGAAGCTGTTCTTCCTCATGTTCAATGTAATCAGGAGTTCCCAAGGTTTCATCTAGATTAGCCTTGGCCTCTCCATCCTCTTTTCAAGCTCTAATATCCCTGACTTCACTGATGGCTTTCTCTGTCTCTAACTACTTGTTTTCTACCTCAAGGAAGTTGATCACATTCTTTGCCTTGCGAAGATTGGTTTGTAGCTCCCTAATCTGGGCATCCTTGATCTTGATCAACATGTTTGTAATCATCTCTTCATCCTCACTCTCAGGGTCAATAAGTTGAAACTCTTGTTCATTTTCATGTTCATCCTCTTTTTCAACAATGAGCTTCTCTGCAACCTTTTCCTTACCTTTGTCAAGTTGTTTTGTTGATGATGAAGGGAGGGCCCCTTCCACAATCTATGGAGAAAACACCTACCTATGACCTCTTTGATAGGTCAAAGGAAAAGGCTCTATGTCAACCATCTCAGTGTCATATGTCTCACTATCCTCATCATTTTTTGATGCTGTGGTGTCATGAGATGAGGGTGAAGGGTTGTGGGAAGGTGATGAAGGAGGATCATCATGAGATGAGGGAATGTGAGTGGATGGTGATGTGGAAGGGTCATCATAGGGTGAAGGAATGTGAGTGAGTGGGGATGTAGTAACAGTAGGAAGTGATGGAGAATTAGGAATGTGTAGATGAGATGAGGAAGGTATATCTTGCTGATGATGGCCTTGTGGGGAATTAAAAACCTCATTGCCAATGAAGGTCTCCCATGGAATACATTTCTCCTATATTTGGTGCATAACCACCATCTTGATAAGTGATTAATGGAATAGGCTCTGCATTTGCTAAGGGCAATATCTATTTTCACTATGTAGGACTTTTTTTCAATTCTCTGGAAGAGGTAATATGGTATATGAAGCATCCTCACTCTAGTGAAATGCATAAGAAGCCGGATGTGATATGAGTAAAGATAGGAAAACCTTCTCTCACATGTGAAATACTTCATTATGATCCTCATCATAGGTTCATATATATCAAGAGAATGAGAAAATGGGAAGATGGAGTTGTGGTGATATTTATACCTAGACTTTAGGTAGGGTTCAAAGTAACTCATGTCTAGGTTTACCTGTTTGAACCACTTTTCTCCCACACTTGGTATCCCAATAGTTGCAGAAATAGCATAAGTGGAAATCTCAAATGTAAATCCAACAATTTTAACTTGTTTTTCATGCAAAATGATAATAAATAGTCTTGTTAGCTCAGGTTGGTTTTGTATTTGCTGCACATTCTCACAAAATTCAAAGAAACCCATGTGTTTGAAACAGGAAACAGTAAGAGGAGATGCCATGAGCTCTTTTGTATTGAGGGATTAAAATATGTTTATCTTCCCTCCCCTGTGATCATGCCACCTTAGCATTTGGGCTTGACGAAAACTGCCACTATCCTCTCCCTTAGACATGTTGAAAACTTTGTTTTTAGAAACCCTTGGTCTGATGTGAAAGGACATGAAGGGAAGGTGATGAAAGGGCAGCTTTGCAAGTGAATGGAATGATTGAATTAAAGGAATGGGTGTATGGGCAAGCTTAGATAAATGAAAACCCTTGATCACTGTAATAACCCTTTGTTTTTACTGATACTCTTTATAGGAAGATGAATTAATGGAAAAATCAGTGACTTCAAGCTTAAAGTTAGGGTTTGATTTAGGGTTTCCTTTTCATTCAATTAAGTGATGACCAAATTTCTTGAATATGGGTTGATGACTTGTACTTACCCTTTAATATGCTTGGAGGACCTTTGGAAAATACTCGGAAGCAGTTTTAGGTGATTTGAGTTGTTAGAAGGTTTAGAAACCCTTCTTATCCAAGCAAGCAGCACTAAGGCCGAGGGCACTGCGCCGGTTCTGAGTGCGCAGCGCCAAGACAGTCCTTGCTGGGTCTTGTCGAGCAAGAGCACAGTGCTCTGCTAGGCACGTAGCGTGACTTCCGAGGCACACAACGCATTCACAAATTGAATGGAGGAGAAATGGTAAGCACGCAGCGCCAGCTTCTAGCGGCGCAACGCCATTCTGAGCATGCAACAACAAAAGACTTTGCCCAAATTCACTTAGAAAAATCACAATTGTTTTTCTCTTGAGTGCTCTTGGTCTTTTGACAAGAAAGAATGATTCATTCGAAATGTGAAATGAACTTTTATAGATGATAGGAATTTGATTTAATTATGAAAACCCACTTTTTAATGTCAAAAGTCCTTTTTCTTTTCTCACTAACCTTTTACACTGTTTGCATGTGGGTTTGCTAAAATGATGAATTTGAACTTTCTTTTGGTCATTTAGGCATGACTAGCTCATTTTGACACCTTTGGGGTTAAGCCACATAGAAACATCTTCAAAATCCTCTTTTGCTTCCATCATGGAGTTAAGGTTACCTTTTTACCTTCTTTGGCCACTTTCCCAAAACCCTAGGTGTCTAGAGTGCTTGACAACAATCATCAATGTTGTCTTCTAAGTTCTCTATAGCCCTTTCAAGTTCATTCATTTATATCTAATTCACCTCACATTTTTCCATATTTCTTCAATATCTTCTGACAGACTTTCTTCATGTTTGGCCTTCTGTGCTTCCTCCATGTCATTTTCCTACAAGTGATCACTGTTTTGGCAATCAACTAGACCATCAAGTTTAAAACCCTAGTTCTATACAAGAACAATGTGTTACCCTTTCCTTGGATGTAAGTTGTTTTCATTCAGGAGTAGGTCGTCTACCTTTTCAGTACCTTTTGCTGACACAACTTTCAACACTCCTGCAGAAGTGTTGAACTTTGTGATTTTCCTTACTTGCAGAATTTGTACTAAAAAGGTAATCTTATTTGAAAATATTTTAGGCCTTCCTTGAATAACCATGTCTTAACATCCTATTATATTTGAGCTAGATTCTACCAATGAAAAAGTAGTGCTTGAAACATCCAATGATGATCTTAAGACATGTAAAAACCCTAATGACCTAGTGGGAGGGTTCTTTGAGCTGATTTTGGCTAACATTTGACTTGGATATTTTCAAGTGAAAATAAAGTGTTGTTATAGGCTATTATGCTCAAAGAAGTATGGGGATGAGTCAACACTAGGAAAACCTAGAGGGAGGATGGAGTCTATTTGACAAGGGAAAAACGGAGCAATGAGGTTATAGGCAGGGAAGGAGGATTAAAATGGGAGGCATAAGTCTATAATGAGTCTTTAGGAGCAACAGGGTGAACATGAAATGGAAAACTGATAGAATTGTGAAAAATGTTTCTATAAGGATAATGAAGGCATTGAGATTTCTGAAACTCACAATATTCAAGGAATGTTGTTTTCAGAAAACTATAACCATCCTATAGTCATCTAAATATAGTGAAAAATATTGATGACTAACAGTTGGGTCGATTGAGATAAGGGGGTGGTGGCGAGACAATCATGGGAAAAGTAACAAAGGCAAGCCTAATGGACTTGAGGCATACAATGCCTTAGCTATGTTGGGAATTGTTTTTCTCACTTTCATGCATGTTGTCCATGGATAAAGGGAGTTATATTAACCTTAACCTTATCATATCTGGCAATTATGTTGTGATCATGATTATGCTTGTTATAGCCTACCTTAATATTTCGTGAAAAAAAATATGGCTAAGGGTGGATAACCCTCCCACCTCAGAATTTCATCCAAGGCTGAGTGCTCATAGGGAAGGCAACACTTTATAAAAAATATATTGAGGGCAACCAATAGGTGCCTCCAATGCATGACAGAGAATCAAAGAGAAAAAAATTTATAAGTGCACCGGGGGCGATTAAAATTTGCACATTTTCCTGAAATATCATCGTCTGTCCTAGCCCAAGGCCATCTTAGAAGCAAAATAGTGGGGAAACATGCCTAAAGGTTAACCACTCCCCCCCCCCCCCCCAATTTTATGAGGTGTTAGCTTCCATTCGCTCAATCAGAAGTTGACCCGCTCAGAAGCAGAGTGGGCCACCTGTGTCACATGTGAATAAAAAAATTCCTGCAACAAGCAGGCATGACTTAAAAATGGCAAGGTAATGGGCCCACCTATCTTCCACCTATCCACCACTTGTTTTCCACCTATCTACCACTTTTTTTCCATATCTTCCTAATCCAGTTAAGACACGTGCCAGAGCTAGAGATGTCATTATTGAGTCATCCTATCATTGTTTTCCTCCACCTAAGTGTTTGACCTCTCCCACCTTATATGCATGTTTGTAACTCTTATTTTTCCTAAACTCTCCCTCGAGTTGGGAACTTGCACAGGAAAATTCCACAGTCTCTTAGCTACTCGAGAATGGTGGCAATGTCATTTTCAGCCTCCTACGCGATCAAAAGGCATTTTTACCACCCCTATCCACCTGTGATTCAAGTTCCAACACTATTAAAATGAAAAAGGCTGCCCTATAAATCCACAAAGCCTGCGAGGTTAAGTTTTCGCCTAGCCTTGAACCCCTCATGGACACAAAATCCCATGTATGTGACCCCATTTACGCATACAACATCGCTGACCTACGTCATGACTTAATGGGTTATCATTAGAAGGGTGAAGACCTTTTTGAAGTAGTCAAATACGGCTTATATTACGAGAAAGACCCAACTCTACATCACTTCACTGATTTCATCTCATGGCTCGCATAAGCTTACATTGAGCAAAAAAAGGTATTTTGTCTCCTCCATAGGAAACAAGATACTCAAATTTACACCTGAGCTCATCCGGAGTGCCATGGTTTACCCTATGCCTTCCGAGCTGCAATAGTTCATTGATGATACCCTCATGTACCACTTTTTTACCCTCCCTATTGAGAGACAACAATTCTTACTGTGGATCATCGTAGTTCCAGGCTCAGAGGATCTCTCACTAGTTGAAAATTTTCCTTTATCCTTGTTTATTGAAATTGTTCAACCCATCCTATCTGTAATTTTATGTATACTAGGGGAAGATGATTCCAGTTTAGTCAAAAACTCCTTCCTAGGGTTTCTGGACCTGATGATAAAGCCCGACTAGCCCTTCGATATCCCATCCTACTTATCGACGACCCTAAAATTCCAATTCCAACACCTCACCACTTCATCCAGATTTTATTATTAATCCATGCTATTTTATATATTTATGTACACACATGGAAAGAAATTTGATCATGTAGGTATGACTAAAATTAGTCAAATAAAGTATGTCAACTCTATATTTGACTAGACTGCAGCAGTAAAAAAGAGACTGACATAGATGCATATTCTAGTTTCATATCAAAGGTCATCTCAATTGCATACGAAAATATTCATGTTGCACCTCCACCCCACAACTTCCCACGACATAAAGAGTTTCCCCAAATTAGAAATGATGTATACGCATGGTATTGGTACTTGTTTGAGGACCACACATAACTCAGGATCTATGGTTTTCAACTACCCCATAATCGTCTACCAGTATTCATGTCCATGAGCATATTAGAATTCATGAGACAAACCATAAATGCAGACCAAATCCACAATGTTCTGCCAAAGAAAGGATACATGTTTAAAATGGGAAATTATGTAGGCCCCTTTATTATAAAATCAATATATGGCTTCAAAAATATTGAGTAGCTTCTTAGGAAGCTGGAGTTTCAATAGGCATATGTTTGACACAATGATCCTAAGGGTGTCATTTCCCGAAGGAGAGAAAAGATAAAAGCTTCAACCTATATATGTGAACCCAAACCTGACATTGAATGGAAAGATAATTTGGACTCATGCCCTTTGGATACATATATAGAGACAAAGACCCCAAATGGCAGGGATAAGCAACCCAAAAGGACCCTTGACCAAGCTGAAGATATCAAGGAAGAAGAGGAGGTACATATAAGTAAGATGTCTAGGACTCAGGGACCTAAAGAGGAAGAGAGTTTTACTAATCTGGGAACAATACGATCAAAGCAGCCAAGTTTCAAATTTGTCTTAGAGGAAGCTCCATCAGCTGCAATATTGACTTCCACTGAGGTAACTATTTTAGGTGATAAGGAAATTACATCCTTTGACAAGAAATATTGGTACGATACCAGTGAAAGAAACAAGAAGGTAAGGGATGAGATGAGAAAGAATATATTCCTTCATTTTGCAACATATAACACCAGGATCATGGATTCTACATATATTGAGTGGGATCAAATGAAATTCTCATTGCAACATCCATTAACTCACTCCCCATCCTCACGATCATAGTTCAAATAACCATATCTCTCTATCAATCTCTCTAGTGTCCCACTAGTAGATAAGGTAAATATTCACAAGAAGGTACAAGAAATATTTTATAATGAACTCGAAAAAAAAGCAATGGCTATTAATAAAAAGGAAAATTTGTTGGAGAAAGATGCTATCAGATTGAAGTGCAAGAGAAAGAAAATTATAGGGCCTCAACATGTAAAAGGATACCTATAAAGAAATGATTGTGAATATGGGTGTAAACCCAGAAGATAAATCAGTTGTATAAATCATCCTAAAAATGTCCCAACAGGAGAACAAAGAGTTGAGGAAAAATCTCAAAATTCCTGGTAGTGAACATGTGCACACCTAGGAATTGGCATGAGTAGAGGTAGAAGCATAAAAAGAGGTTTTGACCAGGAAAATCACCGATAGGAATAATGAGATTATATCTCTCAGATAACAAGTGACAAATATTTAGCATAGGATGGATACACATGCCTTTACAATAGTCGTGCCTGAAGATCCCCAAAATCCTATTGAAAATCTCACCAAGGCTTTGACCGAACTACAACTCTTCGAAGGAGAACTAAAAAAGATACAAACGGACTTGGATGTTACTCAAGAAGGCTTGGTTGAGAAAGATAAACTGCTAGAAGCTTCCAGAGCGAATGCTGAGTTTACCTCCAACAATTTACAAGTTCTTAATCAAGAAATAATGGACATGAGATCAAAGCTAAAGGGGAATATGTCCTTGCTACAAGATAAAAAATTTGGTATGGGATGAGATCATCGATGAGATGAAGTGTAATTGGGAGTATATAAAATTGATGAATGAGAAGAAGGCCACTATCACGGAGTTTTACTTCAATATCATGTTAAACAAGGAGGCTGGAGGGAGGAACTAGATGATCACTGAGATGTACATTTAGTTCATAAATGAGAGGCCAATTAGTGACTTGAGGCCCATAGATGTGGTAGATCGAGTGAGAAGTATCATGGAAGTAATATGGGCCATATACAAAGAGGAGGATGTGGTTATATCTTAGCCATGGTTGAACTTAGTGGTCAAAAGTATTGATGTCTTCGATACCGAGTTTGCGAGGATCACTAGAGGAGGGCTTCGTAATTGTTGGGATCAAGAAGGACGATTAGTGTTGTGGGAGAAACACAACGAGAGGCTAGTTAAAGAAAATAGCATGGTGGATTCCTCCCCTAAGGAAACATACATGATGACAGGAAGAACGATAGTGACTTACCTAAGGACGGAGTTTCTTCTCTTGGGGTTGATAAAGCATCCATTTTTTTCCAGGTTGGATTATTATGAGCTTGTCATCTCTGAATTATGTATCACCTCTATTCACACTATCCTGAGCTGTCTCGAGTCTTGTGGCATAGGTGTGAGGATTTTTTCTCTCCTCCCACTATTTGCATCATGGAGTCTCCAATAGAGACTTCGCAGCCGCACCACCACCAATGAGAAATTTTGAATCGTGTCTAGAATTCACTTTTTACTTTTATCTGTTATATTTCATGTAATTATTTAGTTTTCTATGATTTTCTTTCAATTTTAGTTAGCCTAGATGTGGTACAAATCATGTTTGATTTTGCTGATGATTATGTATTGGAAAAATCAAGAAAGAATATTTTGATAAAAATCCCTCTTTGGGGGCCTATATGAAGAACAATGTAAGACTAAAAGAAGGTTCATAATTGTGGAAATAAATATTTCTCCTGAAAGAGGAATGTGATGTCTCATTTTTGAATGCTTCTTTCAGTGAATATTAATATATCTCTATGCTGATTCTCACTCATCTTTGTTTTACAACATGTATTGCTTCTATGTATATTTCATATTTGTATACATATTTATTCCTAGGTATTACGTAATTGAAGCTGCAGGATTTTTTCTTGGTAAACTCACTGATTATTTTAAGCTCAAGAATTGATCACAAACACCCTCCATGTTTGATAAGAACTAGAATCCTTAATGGTGCTCCATATACCCTCATACTCTGCCTTCACTCCTTTCAAAATCCTTGCTCTGAGCAAAATTTGATTCTTATAGTCTTAAGCATGTTACATCAAGTTTTCCCATCTATTGTTCCTCTGTCACCCATATGTATTTATGATTTAATATTTGGACTACATAGACTAGTAAGACCAGCCTAAGTATTTTTAAACATTAGTATTTCCTTGAATATTCATTTATTTTGAGTTAATGCATTTTTTCAAATAAGGATGGTCCTGAACTATCATTAACAAAGTGTATTGAATTGATGATGAGTGTGATATTGAATGCAGATATACTACCTGAAGCACTCAATTAAGATGTCCTAGAAACTAGTCTCAAATCAAAGTGGGGATTGTCTCTAGGATTTACAACATCTTTTGGAACTATTTCGAGGGTCAAATCTGAATAGTTTCCTTGCGTACAACATGTGCACACGCTTTTATAAGCTAAGCATAAAGGTGTGTAGATTGAATATTTCTCACCTTGGCGACTCCATAGTTTATATTATAGTTGAACAGCATGGGTTTCAAAAGGCCACATACCCACTCAGACACCTAACAACAAAATAGCCCTTTTGTGTTTGAACCCGAAAGAATTATATCGTAGAGGATATGGAAAGAAAGGACCCTAGTCATTCCTACCCTTGTGTCATATTTTCGAGAAGCACTCTATGTTGAGTCTCAAATACGCATCTTTTCCATGCTTTTCTAACCTTTTTCACTCATACGAACCTCCCAGATTGTCAATATCATGTTAAAGAGCATCTAACATGGTTTTAATTATGTTTTTGTGTTTTTCTGTTTCGGTTAAGTTTTGTTCATTAAGGTAGGAATCTTGCCACTTTCTGCAGCTGCTGCAACTTTCCGCAGCTATTTTGTGAAACTCTATGCTACAGGTGTCTACAAGGAAAACGAGCCACATGGGCAGGTCAGGAATGATGTGGACATGGTTCGTGTCCTATTAGTTCGAGCAAACTCATCTAAAGAAGCCGCGGTCAAAGGCGTCCACATGGAAGTCAACCATAGAGTCTCATGTTGGCAGGACTCTGTTTCGTGTCACATGAAGATTCATACGGCCGTTTCTAAGCTGCGGAGGATAAATCGACATCTGTACATGGCTTCTTAGTCGAATTCAAGCATCCAATCCTCGTAGATTTACTTTCCAACACGGCCATGATCCTAGATCCGTGGACGTAATGGTCTACGTGTTCTCCACCGGCATGAACTTTAGGAGACAGTTGTATTTCTTTTGTTATATATAATGCGTTTGCATACGCATATAGAGTTAGTCGATGTTAGTCTCTGTTATCTTTTATTAGTCTGCTCTGTAGTGTGATTACGCTGCACTTGTGCCGTAACATCACCTTTCTGTAATGACTGCTTTTTAATATAAGAAGACTCTGTTTTTAACCAAAATTCGTATTTGAAGATCGTTGCCAAGGCTGGTGTAGAGGGCCCCTGCTCAGCTAAGGTTTTGTGCATTAGTGTATAGTTCTCATTTTGTTTCTTTAAAGCTCATTGTGCCATAATCCATTCATATGTTTATACATTGCATTTGCTTCATTTCTGTTTATAAACTTCCATAATTTCCATTTCACTTATGTCTTTCATGTTTTATGTTGTTAATCACTGATCAGTGTTCTTGTTTCAGGTTATAGATAGGCAGCCCGGGCATTTTCATAGCTTTTTGACTAATGACATGGAACTAACATTGTTCTGCTGCTAATTTTCTTTTCATAGTTTTTGTTTAATTTCAGTATTGGTTTGTTCATTTCAGTTTTGCTTATTTGCTTCAGTAGTTAAATTTAGATATATTAAGCTGCTCATAGCATCTTCAGTTGCCTCCGAAAGCCACAGCTGGACTGATGGTGAGGGATTGTATTATGAAATGTGTAGTTTAGTATTAGTTTCTTTTCTGCAAATTTAGATATATTAATCTGCTCATAGCATCTTCAGTTGCCTCCGAAAGCCACAGCTGGACTGATGGTGAGGGATTGCATTATGAAATGTGTAGTTTAGTATTAGTTTCTTTTCTGCAAATTTAGATATATTAAGCTGCTCATAGCATCTTCAGTTGCCTCCGAAAGCCACAGCTGGACTGATGGTGAGGGATTGTATTATGAAATGTGTAGTTTAGTATTAGTTTCTTTTTTGCAAATTTAGATATATTAAGCTGCTCATAGCATCTTCAGTTGCCTCCAAAAGCCACAGCTGGACTGATGGTGAGGGATTGTATTATGAAATGCGTAGTTTAGTATTAGTTTCTTTTCTGCAAATGTAAGATATATTAAATTGTGCATAACATATTCAGTTGCCTCCGAAAGCCACAGCTGGACTGATGGTGAGGGATTGAATCATGAATGTATGGTTTGATATTAGTTTTCTTTCTGCAAATTAGATATCGGTTACTCAAGTTATTTATGATTACTTCCGAAAATCATAGCTGGACTAATGATGAAGGATCGGAAGATAAATTGATGTAATCTGATTTAGATTTATTTTGTTGCAATTTTGAATTTCCTTAAGCATAGTTTCTTTTGTGTTTAGTCAGCAGCAAGAATAGTTTGGTTTTCATGCTCACTAGTTCATTGTTTTGATTTATTAGATTAGCAGCACCTTTTCATTTCAGCAGCACATTTTCATTTCCTTTCAAGTCTTGTCATTGTAAATTTCAAATTTCTTTTTAAGGTTTCAAGTTGGTAAATCATTATAGGGGATATCATTTCCTTGAAAAAACATAACCAAACTTGTTTTCATCTTAGAATTTCCATTTCACCTTAGAAAACCAAAAACGACAAAAAGTTAAGAAATAGGTTATCTTGCACATATAGTGTGCCGCACTTCATCAGCTTACGATTCCTGGATTGACAAATTAAATGCAGCAATTTAGGACACACTAAATTGACCAAACATTTTGGCGCCGTTGCCGGGGAAGTGTAACTAGGTAGCCAATTTCTTAAAAAAAACACAAAAATTCTAAAAGAAGGGAAAACTTGATAACTTCTTGAAGTATGCTCTCCTCTTGCACCTAGTGTGATCTGGAGGATCAGAAAAGAGAGTTATTGGTTCAGTAATTTCTTAAGTATGCTCTCTTCTTGCACCTAGTGTGACCTGGAAGATCAGAAAGAGAATTATTAGCCCAAATTTTTTTAAAAAAAATAAAAAATGACATGCATAGAGCAAGAGATTCTAGGGGAAGGTTTATAGCTAAAGCCAAGAGTTCGATTTTCACAACTCCATCTTCTTCAAGGCATAGACCAGATTCACCACCATCTACCCCTAGCCTTAAGATTTTTGGAAGTCAAGGAACAGTTGAATTAGAGGATTCTCCTATACCACCTACTAAAACCCATTTAGAAAACAAAGAGACTCTCTCTCATCCTCCCTTGGTAGAAGAACTAGAGGACTTTAAGAACTCTAAAGAAACTATCATGGTAGAGGAAGTAATAGATGGAGGTAGAGGTAGAGGTAGAAGAGGAGGAAACAATGGAGACAACAATGGTGAAGGAAATAATGGTAGAAATAGGGAAGGAGATAATTTGTTTGGATTCCCTATAGTTGATGAGGAAACTCATGCAACAATGAAAAATATCTCACCATCTGTTCTCCCTAACTTTTATGGATTGCGAAGTGAGGATCTTGAAACATTTCTGTTTGAGTTTGAAGTTGTGTGCCGAACTTATGACTATATGGAAGACTCTCAAAAACTCAAACTGTTTCCTTCAACATTGAAGGGAGTTGCTTTGAAATGGTTCATGGGATTAGCCACTCAATCTATTAGGACTTGGAATGATATGAAACAAACATTTTTGGATAGATATTTGGACTATTGTATGCCCACCAATCACAAGGATGAGGTATTCAAAATGATGCAAAAAGAAGATGAAAATTTGGAAGATTTAATTGAAAGATTCCAATACAACTTGAAAAGAGAGAAAAGAGATGAGCAACTTAGATGATGAAACCTTGAAAGCCCTCATATTTTAAAAGCCATTAGAGATGAATGGATAGATATTTTAAACATGATGGGGAAAGGAGACAATGAATGGGTCGATGATGAGAACACTATACAACCTGTCTTTACCATTTCTGAAATTAGTGAGGATAGTCAAATTCTGAACACATTAGAAAATTTTGAGATAACTTCAGAATATGACCCCACACAATTTCAGTTGGAATCCGACATAGAATATTTATCATCAAGACAAATGTCTCTCTACTCTATGGAAGAGTTTGGTAATTCTGCTTTTGAGATTTTTCCAGAAAAGACATTGAATATCAACAAACATCTGGAGAAGTCACAACAAGAAGAACTAACCAGAATCTTGCAAAAACATTCTATTGCATTTGCATGGGAGTATACTGACATGAAGGGTATTGATCCTAAGACTTGCATCCATCATATCTATATTGAGGAAAACAGTAGACCAATCGGACAACCTCAAAGAAGGATGAATCCAAATCTTAGGGAGATAGTGAAAGAAGAGCTCCAAAAACTTCTCAATGTAAACTTCATTTATCCAATTTCGGATAGCCGATGGGTTTCTCCTTTGGTTATAGTACCTAAAAAGAATGGTAAATGGAGGGTATGCATTGATTACAGGGAATTGAACAAAGCAACTTTGAAGGATCACTTTCCTTTGCCTTTTATCAATCAGGTATTAGATACATTAGCAGGTAAAAAATACTTTTCATTTTTGGATGGTTTTAGTGGCTATAATCAAATTCAGGTAGCACCTGAAGATCAAGATAAGACCACATTTACTTGTCCATGGGGAACTTTTGCCTAACGAGTGCTTCCTTTTGGGTTATGTAATGCACCCGCAACATTCCAAAGAGCAGTACTAGGAATTTTTTCTGATCTAATCCATGATTGTGTAGAGGTTTATATGGATGATTTTACAGTTTATGGTAATTCATTTGAAGAGGCATTAGAAAATTTGGAAAAAGTCCTTATAAGATGTAAAGAAACAAACCTTTCATTAAGCCATGAAAAATGCTTTACGATGTTTACTGAAGGGATTGTTTTAGGACATCATATTTCAGGAGATGGGATTAAGGTTGATAGATCAAAAGTTGAAGTCATCTCCAAGTTGCCTATTCCAAATTGTCAAAGAGATGTTAGAAGTTTTCTAGGATTTACTGGTTACTATAGAAGATTTATAGAAAACTTCACTAAAATAGCATCTCCACTCTTCAAATTACTTACAAAAGACTGTGAATTTAAATGGGATCCTGATTGTCAATCAGCTTTTGAAACTTTGAAAACAAAAATATCTGAAGCACCTATCTTGAGAGGACCAAATTGGAAACTCCTTTTTCATATTTCTACGGATGCTTCAGATACAGCTCTTGGAGCTGTGTTGGGTCAAAAAGATTTAATTCCTTATGCCATTTATTACACCAGTAAAAATTTGACTCCCACAGAGTTGAACTATACTGTGATTGAAAAAGAGTTTTTAGCTGTTGTTCATGCAATTAATAAGTTTAGACATTACATAACAGGCTATGAAACTTTTATTCATACTGACCATTCTGCAATTAGATATTTAATGAACAAACCTGTTACTAATGGCAGAGTGACAAGATGGCTTTTAGTTTTGCAAGAATTCAATATTACTGTGTTGGATAGACCAGGAAAACAGAATACAGTAGCTGATTTCTTGTCTAGGATTCAGAATACTAAAGAAGATTCTCCTGTAGAGGATAAGTTTCCTGATGAATACTTGTTTGCAGTAACTATTAAAACTCCTTGGTATGCAGATATTGCTAACTATTTGGTTACAGGGAAACTACCTTCACATTTATTTCCAAGTGAAAAACGAAAAATTATTCAGGAGAGTTCAAAATATTCATGGATTTCTAACGAATTGTTTAAAACGGGGCCAGATCTTGTGATCAGAAGATGTGTCAGGGAAGATGAAATGCCTGATATTCTTAAGGCATGTCATGATGAACCATGCGGTGGACACTTTGCAGACAAAAGGACGGCCTATAAAATCCTTTCTTTAGGATATTATTGGCCTTCCCTCTTCAAAGATGCAAAACAATATGTCAAAAGGTGTGACAACTGCCAAAGAGTAGGGAAACCTACCCTTTCAAATGAAATGCCACTGCAAACACAGGTACTCATTGAACCCTTTGAAAAGTGGGCTTTAGATTTTATTGGACCTATTAATCCACCATCCAAGCAAAAGAAGTATATATTGGTTTGTACTGATTATGTTACTAAATGGGTAGAAGCCAAAGCATTAGTATCTGCTACTGAAAATTCAGTTGTTCATTTTCTTTATGAGGATATTTTTACTCACTTTGGTGTTCCAAGAGAAATTGTGACAGATCAGGGGAGCCAATTCACATCCAATTTGGTGGAGAAGTTGATGGAAGAATACAAAATCAAGCACAAAAGATCTACTCCTTACCATCCGCAAGCAAATGGTCAAGTGGAGTCCATAAATAAAGTTCTTGAAAGTATCATCACCAAAACTGTTCATCTACATAGAAGAGATTGGGCAGAAAGGCTTCCTGAAGCCTTGTGGGCCTACAGAACTACATGGAGGAATACAACAGGACATTCTCCCTATGAACTTGTTTATGGAAAGAAGTCTTGCTCCCCATTGAGTTCCAAGTCAAGACCTTCAAGATAGCAGTTCAGTTGGGGATGGACTTATTAGGAGCCCAAAAGCATAGAATGGAGCAATTGAATGAGCTAGATGAGATCAGACAAGAAGCAATTCTAAGAACTGATCTAGTTCAATATCAAAGAGCTAAATGGCATGACAAGTATATCAAAGAGAAGAAGTTTCAAGAAGGAGATTGGGCATTGTTATTTGATTCCAAGTTTAAAGATTTTCAAGGAAAATTTCAGACTCATTGACTTGGGCCATATGAAATTGACAAGATCTTTAGCAATGGAGCGGTAAGAATCAAGACCATTGATGAGTTTCAAACTCCTCTTATTGTGAATGGCCATAGATTGAAAATTTATCATAAGCCACTCTCAAAAAAGGATTTTGTCAAAATGTTTCAAGAAAGTTCTGCAATCAGGCTGGTACAGAAGAATTCTTCTTCTCCACCAGCCTAGCTTTTGTTCTGTTTTGTTAAAAAAAAAAAAAATAAAAAAAAAATTGGTATGAGCCTGAAAACCAATCATTGATTGGCAGTCTTATACAGAAAATATAGGGTGAAAATCAGGAACACCTGACACTCTATATTTTCCAAAAAAAAAATCTCTCTTTCATTTCACAAGCTTTGTCACCACCCACTCCATTTCATTCCACTTCATTCCATTTCATTTCATTTCCATTTCACTTCATTCCACTTCATTTTATCCATTTCATTCCATTCCATCAATAAAAATCTTTTCATGACCATTTCCATCTGGTCATTTGTCATTTGTTCATTTCCATTCATCCAAGTAATAGTTGTGTCAGTTTCCGCAGCTGACTCCAGTTTCCGCAGCCAGAAGCAGATTCCGCAGCTACTACTCTGTTTTCAAAGAGAATGTACAGTCAGATGTTATTTCCATAATTATGAAATAAAATGCAGGTGAGAGGATCAAAAATGAAGACATGGAGCATTCAAGACACCAATGGAGATCAATTATTTGAAGACCAAGGGAAAAGGCAAAGATTCCAAAGGTATGAGTAAAATTTATTTCAAATAGCATTGAAAAACACATTTTTATATAGTTCTGAACCACGAGCTCTATCCATTACGTGCAATGATTATATTGACAATTCCGTAGCCTTTCACGATCTCCATATTATCCTCTCGCATTCATTCACAAACGGTTCCATCATTAAATTCCCGATTTTCACTCATGTTCCAATATTCCACCGGAGACAATGAGACGTATTTGATTTGACCAAGGACTCTTACAGCCGCATAAATCCATAACCGTTGTTAAAACGTGCTCATATTTATTGTGCAGCCACCAAAATTCAAAACGCTGCCGAATATCGTGTCTCTGCTGTGTTTACGAAACCCCACTCTGTTCTGTCTCACTCCATTTCGTTCATTGTGCTCATTCTCACTCCCGGATATCTACCCACAGTCTCACTCCATTCCGTTTATGGTGCTCATTCCCATTTTATGATACATTCCCACAGTCATTGTGCTCGTTCCTGTGCATTCAACCGTTCTATTTCCACTTGAACCCTCACGCAGGTAAATTTGTGAAGAGCAGAAAAGAGAAATGGGTAAATTGCTAAGAGAAGAGTCGGAAGGACCTAAGTTTATAGAGGGATATCCACAAGTAAAGGAGATATTGAAGAAAGCAAGTTGGCTGCGGTTTATCCAGAAATTCAGAGGTTATCATAAAGAAGTGACGAAGGCATTTGCAAGGTCGTTTAATGGCTTGGAAGCAGAGATTGGAGACCTTAAGTTTGCGGTCAATGAAGCATCTATAGCAACAGCCACGGAACTTCTTCAGGAGGGTGAGCGTTGGTTTAAAAATAAAAGCATCAGTGATGAAGCATGGAGAACAATCTTACAAAACCAAGGTATGGACATAACTGTTTTTAAAAGAGGAATTCCTGTGCATGCATTGAAAGAGGAATGGGCTACTTTACTGCTAGTTGTTCAGAAATTCATTACATGTGAAGGTCGTTTTGGGTCCATGTATATGTACCATACCAGGCTATTGATGAATTTTCTAGAAAATCAAACTCTCAATCTCCCATATTTTCTATTCAATAGTTTGAAGAAAATGTCTGTGACTGTTCAGAAACATTTGGGAGATGTAGAACCCCATCTATATCACCACGACCTTGTAAAAATTCTGATTGAAAAGGAGTTAAAGGAAAAGAAAGACACATGGGAACAATTTCTAGTTAGAAATTTCTTTGAGGAACCTCAGGAAATTCCTGAAGGTAGTTCAACAAGAAGGAGTAGAAGAAAAAGAATAAATGTTGAAACCCAAATTACTCCTACTCAGGAAATTCCTGAAGGTAGTTCAACAAGAAGAAGTAGGAGAAAAAGAATAATTGATGAAATCCAAAACACTCCTGCTATTGAAATTGAAAGAAATGATAGGGAAGAGAGACTGTCAAAGAGGAAGAAGAAAGAAATCAAGGGTAAGAAGCCAATAACACCAAAAGAGAGAAAAATTATTGAGGTTGTACATAAAACTCCTTCTTCTGAAGAAGAAGATAATCAAGTGTTATCTAAAAGATTATTTTATCTTCAAAAACAGTCATCTATGCCCAAGAAGACAGAGAAAGGAAAACAAAAGCAAAAGGATAGTGTACCACAGCGTGTGAGAAGAAGCAGTAGACTTAAGGGGAAATTGAGAAAAACACAAATTGAGGGTCCTCATCTCATTGATTTGGGTGAGGAGACATCTAAACAGTCCCCAGCTGACCATAGTCCATCTCAGTCAGTTAGTGAACCTGGTTCATTTCATTCTCAGTCAGACATTGAACATACTCCATCCTATTCTCAGCAAGATGTTGTTATAAGCCCTTCTCAACCAGATTTTGAAAATAACTCTCCTTCACGTAATTTTGGGGACAGCCCAATAAAAATGACACCTGAAATAGACCCCAAGCAACAGGAAGTATATGACTATATAGAATCTTTGGAAAAGGTAGCTATAGGTCCAAGTACTTCGTCCATTCAGCCTCATACATTACAGGATGATTTAGTCCAATCACTAAAACAGGAAATTTTTGAGCTAGAGCTTTTAAATAGGCATATCAAAAATGAAAATGAGACATTGAAAGAACAAGGAAAACTGGACAAAATCATCCATGATAATACCATGCTACATTTGGGAATATGGCAGAAGAAGAATAAGAAATTGAAAAGGAAATGCCAGAAGTTGAGCAGAGCACTCGTTAATATCAAATTTAGGTGCTTAATGAAGAAACCCAGAATGTTGGCAGTACCAAGGAAGAAGAGGAGAGGATTGGATGTGTTGGCTGAAGTGTCAAGGCACATGAACTGAAGAAAGATTATCAAAATTTTGGTTGCATGAGGACATGCAACACCTTCACAGTGGGGGTATGTTGAGTCTCAAATCTGCATCTTTTCCATATACTTTTCTATACCTTTTTCACTCACCTAAACCTCCCAAATTGTCAATATCATGTGAAAAAGAGCATCTAACATGGTTTTTAATTATATTTTTGTGTTTGCTATTTGATCTAGATTTTGTTCATTCAGCTGCGGAATCTTGCCACTTTCCGCAGCTGCTGCAACTTTCCGCAGCTTTTTTGTGAAACTCTATGCTACAGGTGTCTACAAGGAAAACGAGCCACATGGGCAGGTCAGGAATGATGTGGACATGGTTTGTGTCCTATTGGTTCGAGCAAACTCATCTAAAGAAGCCACAGTCAAAGGCGTCCACATGGAAGTCAACCATAGAGTCTCATGTTGGCAGGACTCTGTTTCGTGTCACATGAAGATTCATACGGCCGTTTCTAAGTTGTGGAGGATAAATCGACATCTGTACATGGCTCCTTAGTCGAATTCAAGCATCCACTCCTCGTAGATTTACTTTCCAACACGGCCATGATCCTAGATCCGTGGACGTAATGGTCTACGTGTTCTCCACCAACATGAACTTTAGGAGACAGTTATATTTCTTTTGTTATATATAATGCGTTTGCATACGCATATAGAGTTAGTCGATGTTAGTCTCTGTTATCTTTTATTAGTCTGCTCTGTAATGTGATTACGCTGCACTTGTGCCGTAACATTACCTTTCTGTAATGACTGCTTTTTAATATAAGAAGACTCTGTTTTCAACCGAAATTCGTATTTGAAGATCGTTGCCAAGGCTGGTGTAGAGGGCCCCTGCTCAGCTAAGGTTTTGTGCATTAGTGTAAAGTTCTCATTTTGTTTCTTTAAAGCTCATTGTGCCATAATCCATTCATATGTTTATACATTGCATTTGCTTCATTTCTGTTTATAAACTTCCATAATTTCCATTTCACTTCTGTCTTTCATGTTTTATGTTGATTAATCACTGATCAGTGTTCTTGTTTCAGGTTATAGATAGGCAGCCCGGGCATTTTCATAGCTTTTTGACTAATGACATGGAACTAACATTGTTCTGCTGCTAATTTGCTTTTCATAATTTCTGTTTAATTTCAGTATTGCTTTGTTCATTTCAGTTTTGCTTATTTGCTTCAGTAGTTAAATTTAGATATATTAAGCTGCTCATAGCATCTTCAGTTGCCTCCGAAAGCCACAGCTGGACTGATGGTGAGGGATTGTATTATGAAATGTGTAGTTTAGTATTAGTTTCTTTTCTGAAAATTTAGATATATTAAGCTGCTCATAACATCTTCAGTTGCCTCCGAAAGCCACAGCTGGACTGATGGTGAGGGATTGTATTATGAAATGTGTAGTTTAGTATTAGTTTCTTTTCTGCAAATTTAGATATATTAAGATGCTCATAACATCTTCAGTTGCCTCCGAAAGCCACAGCTGGACTGATGGTGAGGGATTGTATTATGAAATGTGTAGTTTAGTATTAGTTTCTTTTCTGCAAATTTAGATATATTAAGCTGCTCATAGCATCTTCAGTTGCCTCCGAAAGCCACAGCTGGACTGATGGTGAGGGATTGTATTATAAAATGTGTAGTTTAGTATTAGTTTCTTTTCTGCAAATTTAGATATATTAAGCTGCTCATAGCATCTTCAGTTGCTTCCGAAAGCCACAGCTGGACTGATGGTGAGGGACTGCATTATGAAATGTGTAGTTTAGTATTAGTTTCTTCTGCAAGTTAGATATCGATTACTCAGTGGTTTATGATTACTTCCGAAAATCATAGGTGGACTAATGATGAAGGATCAGAAGATAAATTGATGTAATCTGATTTAGATTTATTTTGTTGCAATTTTGAATTTCCTTAAGCATAGTTTCTTTTGTGTTTAGTCAGCAGCAAGAATAGTTTGGTTTTCATGCTCAATAGTTCACTGTTTTGATTTGTTAGACTAGCAGCACCTTTTCATTTCAGCAGCACATTTTCATTTCCTTTCAAGTCTTGTCATTGTAAATTTCAAATTTATTTTTAAAAAAGTTTCAAGTTGGTAAATCATTATAGGGGATATCATTTCCTTGAAAAAACATAAACAAACTTGTTTTCATCTTAGAATTTCCATTTCACCTTAGAAAACCAAAAACGACAAAAAGTTAAGAAATAGGTTATCTTGCACATATAGTGCGCCGCACTTCATCAGCTTACGATTCCCGGATTGACAAATTAAATGCAGCAATTTAGGACATACTAAATTGACCAAACACTCCTCTTCTAATCTCAAAGAGTAGTAATAGATTTTCTATACTTTCCTTCTAGGATGTGAGCCTTTTCTTAAGAACTATATTACCAAAAAATGGATATGCTCTTCTCCAGAGTCAAACACAAAGAATAATTTGTCGAAACCTCGTCTTTATCATTTCACCCATTTCCTAAAATAGAAGAGGTTAAAGATATCATGATAAATAATCCTACTCAGAGAGTGAATAACATCCCTACTCATATTCTGCCAAATAATCCTCGGGTGATCTCATGACACCGATCTATGTTACAATTACCTCTTACTCTTGTTCAAAATATGGTCATCCCAGGTTTCCTTTTGAATTTATATGCTTTGTTGGCCTTACCACAACTTTTGAATGATATGTCACAAGACTATATGAAACTTTTGCCAAGTTTTAGAGGAGAATATGAACCCACTGCTCACTGGGCACATTGAAACATTTTGTGCATTTGAAGAGAATGTAAACGTTGAACATCTCGATGTAGTGTTGCAACTCTTTGTACAACCCTGGGATGGTGAAGCTTGTATTACCAAACGCTTCGATCACTACATGGGAAGAGTTGGAAAACTGTTACGGGAAAAGCTACCCTAAGGCCTGGGTTGAGGGACCTAACAGAGTAGAATGCATATGATCACAAGAAGCACTCTAATTATCAATTTTAATGCTTGAAATAGAAAATTGAGGATATAGGTCCTTACCCGTTTGTCCTACGTCTGAGGTCGATCCCGTAGGGTGCAAATCCTTCGCTACTCCTCGTGCTTCATAACCTACAAATTAGTCAATAAAAAGAACACAAAATAGTTGCACAACATATATACCGAAGATGTCAACATGTTAGCATATATAGTCTCATAAAAATAACATGAAATAAACCATTACAAGATCATTCAACATGTATAGGAGAGATATAACACAAAGACATCAGGAATGGGAAAAAGCTTCTTTTATTGATAATATGTAAAGAGAAAGTGGAGAAATCACCTGAGATCTACCATGGCTCCAAGTGAAACCGTCCTCCGAATCCATCCAGCCCTAGCCTCACAAAGCTTCTTCCATAAAGGGTGCACAAAGGATGTCACATAAAGTGGGGGTGAACATCACAAGGAATTAAGGATTTCCAGGACATGGGAAATGTAGGAGGCAGAGGGAAATATTAGACTTGATCAGGGCTATAACAGGCTATAATATCAATATAATTATCTCTCTCCTCCCTTATTCCATTCCCTTGAGGTGTATTTATACTTCCTCAAATTAGTTTTTTCACTTCGAAAACAATTAGGCCACAAGCTCGGGTAGTTAAGTTACATAAAAAACCCGTAAACCCTGCATAATTAGTGGGGAGTTTTTATATTTTATAATATTTTGAATAGCCTACATGGGTTATATATGAGTGGATCTATGTCTACACGTGAAAAAAGTTGGGCAAAGTCGTGTATGGAATTCAAAATATATTTTTTTAAGAAATTTGATCAAGTGTAAATGGAAGGGCTACCCAAATCCAATGCATAAGTCATCAAGTATATAGAGGTGATAAATGATGGTATAACATATGCCCCCTAATATATGAGGTTAGAAGGGGTAGATGATGGAAAAAATTTATTATGTGCATAAGAAAGAATCTTCCGAGGAATAGAGAGGACTTCACCAAATTTCAGCCTGCGAAAAACTAGTGATAGAAATGAGAAAGAAAGCTCATGTTTGAGGTAGGCATACCCATGCTCAGTGAAAGAAAAGCATGTCCAGATATCAAGTATAGAGTGGAATGAATATATATACAGGTATAAATGAACTGTAAAGTACATAGTGAATCATCTGATCACTTCTCAGAAGTACATATCAAAATCATGTACAAGTATCACATATAAAATACTGATCAATGATGCTGCAAAGATATATGCTCACTGAAGTCACAACTGAATCTCCAAGTACCAGATCATAAGTGATGGAACAAATTTTACTGCACGCAACTCAGGTGCAAACATATACAATGCTACTATAATGAACTGCAACATATAAGGGTGGATGGTGTCACTGGCAGAAAACTGAACGAGTTGTCAAAGTGAACCAAAAGATGCTGATGCAAACCCAAAGTCTTCACTGATCACCATGGCACAATTCTACACAATGGGAATAAATGAGTTGAGGTCGACTATGTGAGAAATCATTTTATTGCCAGTCATTGATGTATACCATTAAAAAGTGTGAGACAACTCAGCGATAATGATGATGAGAGTCCAGGTGCCACAGTACAATCTAACAAGTTTGAATAAATGAGTTGAAGTCGAACACTTGAGGGAATATACCAACCAAGAGACATTGATATATTCTCATTTTTGATAGTGAAGGATTCTACCGCTGATGATTGCGAACCCTAAGGTACTGACGGAAGGACTCTAGACCTTATTCCCAGAGAAATGAGTTCGAGTCGATGGGAAAAGATCTGCTGGAAGGAAGGAATTAAGGCATCCCACGTCAATCCAGTGTGAGTGTAACCTGTAGGCCAAAATTTAGAAGGAATCCGATGAATAAAAGTGAAGTAACCAACCCGAAGTTCATTTCCAGCATGCACAAAATGTAGCTAACGTACAACAGAAACCCTCTCGACCCGCCAATAATGAAATCTGACAAAGAGGTGAGGAATCCACTGATAGGGTCAAATGGAAACCAAGGCACTACAAGAATCCCAGGTGTGATAATATAAGTTGATGTCAAACAAAAGGGAAACCACTTAGTCAAATACCCATGATGTTGATCAAATGTTGTGCACAAGGCTACCTATCAATGATGTAAATAGGGCCAGGGTGTGGCTCTAGGTTTACTCTCAGAGCATTTTTTCGAACTCGATAACAGAAAAACCTGTCGGTAAGAAGTCAATGGAGACCTTATAAAACCAACATGAGGAAAGGACCAAGTAGATGATGTGATAGAACAAGACTTTGACAGACCAGGATGGCTGGCTGAAAATTGATTCAAGAGACACCATAGAAAGGCCGACTCAAGTTAACCTCTCTTGAATAAAAGAACGAATCATTTTGACTATGGCACCAAATGATAACTTTGCATAAGTTTCTCATGTAGGAGACATAAACAAACCCTCCATATTATTGGAAGAGATAACCAACCAGGGGAGTACTCACTCAATAAACAAGGTTACGACTTCTCCTAAGTCAAAACTAAACCCATACAAAATGGAGAAAAGTCTTAGCTTTTTTGTGTTTTTTTCAAGGGCTACAAAACTGAATCTTTAGCCACCATCAAATATGGAAGTAATGTCCCATTCCCTCTCTTTTTGGATTTTTTTTTTTGCTTTTTCATATTTCAAAGCCTGAAAAAGAATAAAATAATTCCTATAGTACAATGGATAGAATGAGCGTCAGTAACAAGATGCACTAGTTACTGGGATAGGAAAAATCTTATGATCAATGCAAGTTGGCACAAACTGGTAAGTGACACTAAGAGTCATGGAAAATTTTAGGGGCTAATATTCGCAGGTGGGCTAATTTTCCATGGTTTTTCCAAAAAAAAGATTCGCCAATTTCCATTTTTTATAAAAGTGTTTCGCCCAGATTTTACAATAAAATTATTTTACCTTAAAAATCGCCAACATTATATAGACAATATATATAATATTGTTATAAATTTGAATAATTTTAGAGATACATCAATAAAATTTTTATATTTTTCATATTAGGGACTAGTGAGATTTGCTATTTTTTAAAACTTAAAAATAATTTTCCATCCTTAAAATTTTCCCTGTTAAGAGGAATGTTCCATCCATGGGTAAAGGTGTCAAGTTGCGAAGGCTAAGTGATTGCAGGGTTGACTTCGTAGAAATACATGGTCAAAAGATGGCTTAAACACAAGTACAAATGAAACCAGATAAAGGCCAAGATATACAAATAGTCAATATGCAATGTAGCAATACAACTCGATAATAGAATTGGAGCGTCCAAGGTATATGGCTAGAATAACAATAGTGAAGAAGAAGAAGAATTAAGCTTCAACACATAAGTCATGGTGGGACTAAAGAGGACTCTTTAGTCTACACAAATTGCAGCATGGGTGACAAACTCTAGTGAGGAACTAACTAAGAAGCCCATGTAAAGGATGGCTACCATCGTATCATGATCTATAAGTCGACGAGTGAAATTGGTTTAATAGTCATAATATGATGGGGTGGACCATATGGCAAGATTTCAGAATGGAGGCTTGTATGTAAAAGCACAATGGAAAGTGAATTCTCTAACCTATATGCCAGTTTAGAATAAAATACCTACCATGACAGGTCAATGATCATGGATCCGAAGAAAAAAATGGAATCATATCAAAATCACTTTAATGGACCTAAAAATAACCTATCCCAACACTTAGAAGCCAAAAGGTAAACAATCGTGAACAAATTTAAAAAATGACCACAAATGAAATTTGCAATTTTTTTTAAAATTCTGGGCATAAATGGGCCTTCTGGACTCACATTTGGTCATTTGTGCTATGAATAAGTTGTGAAAGTGCTATGGAGAAAAAAATTCCCTTATTGAAAATGGAGAAATTACCCACCAAATCAATCCAAATCTTTTAGGTAAGCCTCATACTCAGCTTATTCATTAATTTCCTTATCATTTCAAGTAAATTTTCAGGATTTTCACCATAGAAATATATGTTTTTTCTGAAACCCTCTGGATATATGTGGGTTCATAATGAGGAACTGACATATAGACGTGATTGTGTCCGAATGGACTTGCGTATGCATAGAATGAAATTTAAAAATGAATTTTTAATGGTTTTTTGATGACTATTAGCTGGAGGGAAAGAGAGCATAGAATAATTGATAATGAGGTTATGCAGGACTAGGTATCCTTGGATATACTCTGGGGATGTGGATTATTGAAATTATTCAAAATGCCAAACATGAAAATGAACACAAGATTTCTCCAGATGTTAGTAAATTGTTGGGATTCAGATGAAGATTGTTTCCTGATAGATCAAATGGCACTAAGGATTTAAATCGAAGACATTTACTTCATAACTAGACTCTCTCAGAGAGGGGAACCAGTAAATTTGGAGGGCAAGCCCACATGATGGTTAAATGTCAAGGATTATATTCGTGTTTACTGTGCTGAGGGTACTGAGAAGGTCGAGACACATATCCCAATTAGATATGTGTGAGATATGCACATGAAGATAGTTATTTTCACCATTGTGAGGGTAGCCGGATCAACTTCTTTCCACTAGGATTCACGAGGAAGAATGAGTCTGGAAGTGGATTTCTTGACCACGTTATATGATTGGTGTACAAACTTATTGGAAAATTTGAAGAACCAACTAAATTCAATCTGGAAAAGTGAAACAAAGCATTTTGGTTATTATACCATTCTCTATACATTCTTATTCGAGAGGATTCTAGGGCTTCACCCAAAGATCATCTCTAATGTTGACACCTAATCCTAAGGGATTGGGTGAGATTGTATATTATTGTAATTTAGTAAATAAGGAAGGCTAAGAGACATTAGGAATTGAATCCAAATAGTCTCACCTCCATGTATAATTACACACATAATCACCATCTAATGCATCTTCAATTTTGTGAAGTTACCTCTTGGCCTAACATGGAATCAAATCCAGTCCCTTTTTTGGCATTCCTACTCTTGGTGTAACTCCCTCCTGTCTATGTTCTACTTTTTTGCAGATTCTAACTGTACATTAATATTTTTACTGCTCCAACTGCATTTAGAATATTTGTTGCATTCTAGATTCTCCTGGAAAACCTGCCTCTCTGCCTCTACTTCTTCTTCCATTCTGGAATAATTATGCATTCTATTTTTTAGAAAATTCTGCTATCAATTTTTGCACACAATTGTCCAAACTTTTCTCCAATATTGTTTTGACAATCACTCCCCTCGAATCTCACGCCCCTCATGCTATCTCTCGCTGCTCACAATCACTCATTCCCTCACCTCACGTCTCCTCTCCCATGTTCATTCCCTCATAGCCACACGCAGCTCACCCAACACACATGTACTCCCTCGCCTACACCCTCTCGGCTCTCCTCACCCCTCTCTCACACCTGCACCCCCGTCCTATTCTCCCCACCCCCTCTCGGCACTCCCCACACACTCGCTCACCCATGTTCCCCCTCCCTCGTCACTCCTGTCCTGGCTCACCCTCATTCCCCCTCACTCCCATCACACCTTATTCCTGCACTCTCGTTCCCCCGTTCCCCGCTCATTCCCATCACTCTATTCCCCCTCACCCCCCATTCCCCCTCACTCTCACACACCCCTTCCCCCTCACCTGTACCCACTCACCTCACCTCCCTCGACCCTTCCCTCCCATCCCCTCAGCCCTCGGCCCTCCCCTCATCCTTTCCTCCACTCCCCTGCCTATGCTTCTCCCTCCCCGTGCCATTTTCTTCATAGAAAATACCGCCCCCTCCCTGCGTAATCTATTTTACAGAAAATACCCCCCCTCGGCCTGAATGGTCTCGGAAAATCAAGCACACTCTCATTCTTAATGAGATTTGGAGATGAATTTGTGAAGGAGAAGGAAACCATCCACCAGCAAAGCCCACTTGAGACAAGGATATCGCCATTTGGGAAAACAAGAACTACAAGGCATATGCCTTGATTGTAGCATTCATAAATGAAGAGGCAAGTTTCCATATTACACTATATTCAAACGCCTATGAAGCCTTCAGAAAAATAAAATAACTCTATGACTCACATTCAAAACTTGAAATTTTTCAATTAATGATTAAGTAATTTAGCGTTGAATTGAAAAATGATGACCCTCTTGCTTTAGCTTCAAAAGTAAGATCTATCATGCATGACATTAAGAACATTGGTGTAGAATTTGACATACCTCTCATAGGATATTTTAAGGCATTGTATCCCACTTAATCACATCACCTTGAGTCATTGCAGGCAAGTGGAAACCTCATGAAAATCACCTTTGATTCCCTTGAGAAAAATTTTGCAAAAAGAGAGAAGGATTTTGGAAAGTTAACAGCTCCTCTATATTCTGAAGAGGCTATATGTTTTGAACATAGAGAAAAGATCCATGCTCAAGATTATTCTAGAGGAAGAGGTGGCCAAAGAGGAAGAGGAAGAATATATTTCAGAGGAAGGAGGGGCAGAAAAACTCAAGCTGAAAAATCTGATCTTCATTGCACACATTGCAATAAAGAGTGACATGATGCATCTACATGTAAGCTCCCTTGGGATAGAATTGAGCAGAAAATAAATCAATAAAAAGGTAAAATTCATGATGGATACAAAGGTAGAGCCCTGAATCAGCTCAGTATGTTGTAGCACATTGTAACAATGTAGTAACTTAAGAATTGTTTGATGTTTCATTTACTTCTTGGAGAAATGATTTGTTGCTAGATTCAAGAGAAACATGTCACATGACATTTAGAAAATATTTTTTTTAATAATTTACTAACAAAGTAGATGGAGCAGTATACTTCACATATAAATCCAAGCTCAAGCCGTCAGGGCTTGGCACAATTAGGCTTAAGTTGCCTAGTCTTCCTAATAATCTTCTACATGAGGTTCTATACTTACCTAAGTTGAGAAGAAACTTGTTTTCCTTGGTCCACATCCACTAGCAAGGTCACTCCATTCACATGTTTTATGGAAAATTTTAGGTTAGTAAATCATCAGATAACTCACTTGTCATGGATGGAATAGAAAAATGAAGACTCATGAAGCTACAAGGTTCCTCTGCTCATGCACAAAACTTTATGTTCAGTTCACATCATGATGAAGGTACATTCCCATCAAGTCTTTTATGGCATTGCACATTTGGACACTTAAAATATGAAAGCTTTTGATTTTTGATGAAAAATGGTGTTACTAGACTGCCTACAATTCCTAGGAAACTTCAACAATGTGATGCTTGTATTCTAGGAAAGCATAGCAAACAACCATTTCATGATTCACTTTCAAGAAAACATATAAAACTTGAGATTATTCATTTAGATTTATGTGGCCCTATGCCTCTTGCTTCTACAAATAGAAATAAATATATGATGACATTTATTGATGATTACACTAGAATGTGTTGGGTTTACTTATTGAAGAAAAAATCTAATGCTTTTCAAACATTCAAGAATTTTCATGCATGGATTGAAAATGATGCACAAACTCATATTGGATCTTTTCGCACTGATAGTGTAAAATAATACACTTCAAACGAATTTGAAAACTATCTTCGTTAACATGGGATCAAGCATCAAACAACTATGCCCTATAATCCCCAACAAAACGATGTAGTTGAAAGAATGAACATGACAATTTTAAATATGGTTCACTCCATGATGTTTTTTAAGAATGTAAAATTGATGTTTTGGGCTGATGCAGTTCTATGTGTTGTGTACATAAAGAATAGGTGTCCTTCAAATTCAACCAGAAATAAAACTCCTTATGAAATGCGGCATGGCCACATTCCTTTGGTAAAACATTTCAGGGTCTTTGGTTCCACATGTTATCCTTTAATACCTAAGGTACAAAGGAATAAAATTGGTGCTAGAAGTAAAAAATGTATCTTCTTGGGGTATTCCAATATCTACAAAGGATATCGTCTCTATGATGAAGTCAATAAGAATTTTGTAGTAGCAAGAGATGTCATATTCCTTGAATCTTCCAAGACTCACAATGTTGTTGAGAGACAACTTGATTGCCTAGATATATTCACTCATGCAAAGTATTTTCAAGAATTTGATAATTATATTCCACATCTTGAAGGGCGGATTCATATACTGAATCAATCGATGGAATCATTTTCCAAAGTACTCTCTCCCCCACTTGAAGAACCAACCATGGATAACACCTTGAACGATGTGATTGATAGAATTGAGAGATTGAATCTTGATTCAATTACAACTCAGTCAAATGAGTAGCCTGGGCCATCTCAGAAAGGTCCCCCAATTTGGCTAACAAAGACACTAGAAAACATTCGTCCCGATGAGGTTGGAAAGATAGGAACAAGAAGTTCCACCAGACAAAATGGAGGTGACATAGGTAATTTGGATTCACCTATTGGTATGGATATTTCTTATAAATGTGAATTGAATTTGTCTACATATCATGAACAAATTTCCGTCAAAGAAGTCACTTCTCATGTTGAATGGAATGAAGCGATGCAAAAGGAGTATGATGCCTTGATAAAGAATGGCACATGGAAACTGGTTGATCCTCCTTTGGGAACCAAATCAATTTCCTGCAAGTGGGTCTCCAAGAAGAAGAAAAAATCAAATAGCTTGCTTGAAAAGTACAAATCTAGGCTTCTGGAAAAAGGTTTTTCACGGAAATAGGGGGTCGATTATGAAGAAAATCCCCCCCCCACAACAAAATGGGTCACCATCCAGACACCCTTTGCCCTGACATCTTACAAGGGATGGAAAGTCCATAAAATGGATGTCAAAACTGCCTTTTCGAATGGAGATATAAAGGATAAAGTTTTTATGTCCCATCTAGAAGGACTTAGGATTTGTTGTGAAGGGACAAGAACACAAAGTATGTAAACTTATAAAATCCTTGTATGGACTCAAGCAAGCACTGCGAGCGTGGTATGAGAAATTAACTAAGCATATTCTGAAACTTGACTTCAAACATTTTTATCTTGATGATGCAACTTTATTTTTTAAGAAAATTGGAAAAATAATTATATATCTTGTGGTGTATGTAGATGATATTTGATGACAGGGAAGAATGAGAGTTATATTGCATCCATAAAGAAATAATTGAAGAAAGGTTTTGAAATGATTGATTTAGGCTATGTTCATTACTATCTGGATATTGAAGCAACTCGACATCATAAATTTATATTCATTTCTCAAAAGAAGTACATTGGAGATGTTTTGAAAAAGTTTTGCATGGATGAATGCAATCCCTTAACCACTCCAATGGAACAAAACTCGAAGCTCACATCCATTGCAGGGAAGGAATTTGAGTATGCAATGAAGTGTAGACAACTTGTAGGAAGACTTATTTACCTAACTACCACCAGACCAGAAATCTCATTTTTTGTTGGAATCCTCTCCAGGTTTATGAAAAAACCTTGTGAAGGACATTGGTCTAGAGAAAAAGGAGTTCTAATGTATTTGAAGGGGACTCAAGACTTTGGAC
Source organism: Pinus albicaulis (assembly GCA_034641835.2). Classification (NCBI taxonomy): domain Eukaryota; kingdom Viridiplantae; phylum Streptophyta; class Pinopsida; order Pinales; family Pinaceae; genus Pinus; species Pinus albicaulis. Next base: position 72,516 of record JAXQQM020077631.1, on the reverse strand, counting down.
TCAAATATACACATGTAGAAAACTTTAGCTTGATCGGATACTATGATTCAGACTTTGATGGGGAAAAAGAAACTAGGGTGTCTACTTCAGGTTATACCATGAGCCTTGGATAAAGAGATCTCTCATGGAGATCACGCAAATAGTAAGTTCCAAAAGATTCCACAACCGAGGCAAAATATGTGGCAGCAGCTGAAGCAACAAAGGAAATTGTGTGGCTTAGGAAAATCCTAGAACATTTGCAGATGGAACAAATGAAATCAACACCACTCATGATAAACAACATTTCTGCAATAAAGTTGGCCAAGAACCCAAAGTTACATGATCAAACAAAGCACATCAATACAAAATACCATTTGATTCGAAATCATGTTGAGGCCAACGTTATCGATCTATGTCATTGTTCCACAAATGAGCAGACTACAGAAATATTCACCAAAGAGCTTGGAAGAGAAAAGTTTGAAAAGTTCAGAACTATGCTTGGACTCACCAACATCCCTTCAGATTAAAGGGGGGAATGTTGACACCTAATCCTAAGGGATTGGGTGGGATTGTATATTATTGTAATTTACTAAATAAGGAAGGCCAGGAGACATTGGGAAGTGAATCAAAATAGTATCACCTCCATGTATAAGTAGACACACAATCTCCATCTAATGCATCTTTATTTTTGTGGAGTTACCTTCTAATTGGACATGTACCATCAACAACCCTCGTGATCCATGGATAGCTAGGTGGGAAGATCTGATGAAGGGAATGGGGGGTAGTGAGGTTCCCCAGACTACTTGGGATGATGATTGCTTCCTTTGGTGGGGAGAAAAAGTCACCGCAGTAGCTTACTATCCCTATGTTGGCATGGATTTCAGAGGAGATCCATATTTGATCCTTCCACTCGGTGCAACATGGGGGCCGATTGGTAAGATCGCACAATGATTTTTTGATTTTTTGATTTTTGATTTTATTTTCAAATTATATAAAAATGAAAAATATTCTTTTTAGGACAATATGAGTTACAAATTTTATGGATCATGATACAGACATGGGACCAGTTAGACCTAAGGGTTTTCTAAGGCATAGGCGCCATGGAAGAGAAGTTGAGGATGTCGCAGAAGACATAAGGAGAACCCTCCATGTTATACAGAGAAACTTGGAGAGTTTGACTCGCCAAGCCCCTATGGATGCCATAGAGGATATCCTAGAGGTTATACAGAGACATGTGTTTGGAGTACCACATGAATGTGTGTGGATGTTCTGCTGTGTAATGATAGCTATAGTTTTCTTCTGGAACACTTATCATGGGTAGGGTGCACATGGATAGATTTTATTTTATCAGATGACTGTAATATTTTTTATGATGAACATGATTGGGAATAAGCCCTAATTTTGTAGACATGATCGTGTTATTTTTGTATATTTTGAACACAACTTTGATATATATATATGTGTGTGTGTGTGTGATGTTTTTGATATCTAATGGGTTGAATGATTAATATGCCAATCAATTTCTTGATTAGCTAAGGGGTCTACAAACCAATTATCTAAACGAGGAATGTGAACCAATGTAACATATTGAAATGAACGTTGTAACAAATGCACTCTCAGAAATAATCGATGTAATAATGGGTCTCTTACATGATAGGTGTTATTTATTTTTGAAACCACCAGTTGTGAATCCAAGTATAATACTAATGAATAAACACCAAGGGATATTGCCTCTGAGAGTAAGCATTTCAGAATGAAATAACCATAATGGAATAATTACATATATAATAGCAGCATTATCTGCTAAACCGTAATTACATATATAATGAGATTGATTTACAATATCTACAACACCAATTGCATCAAATGTAGAAACTAATATTATTAGGTAACCTTTTCACTTTCTAAATTACCACTTTGACAAGGCCCTTCTAAATAACTATTATATGTTGACCATTGCAGTGTACTCTGCTACATTTTTCGAAGCAGGACCAATGCATACACCCCTTGATACTAGAAACTGACTGGATGGATAGTGAATTATCCAAGCCGCGGAAGCAAGATTCTAAGTATGTCTACTAGCACTATCAACAAAGTCAAAATGACTCATATCATCCAAAAAACACGTGCAAAAGAAGATCAAAACCATCGAAGTCACATAAAAAATCAATAAACAGACATGTACAAAAATACAATATATACAAATGAACCAAATGCTAGGCGAAAGCCTAGGCATAATACTTCTTCAGATAAAGCCCATTTCTGGGCTCCACCAGCTCATTCCATCGAAATCAAAAAAGGAATATGCTCCCTTTTTTACAACCTTTATAACAATAAAAAGGCCATACCACATGGATTTGATCTTTCCTGCCCCTAAGGCATCCTTGTCTTGGGCATAAAATAAAACAAGGTCACCTTCAGAGAAGTACCTAGGTTTGACTTCTTTATCATAGTGAACCTTCACTCGTTTCCTATGAGCCTCATTTATTGTAGATGCATCTCGGCGCTGCTCATCGAGATGTTCTAAATGGGCAAGGCATTGTTTGAGACTTGAAGTTTCCAGAAGAACTCAATTTCTAGCTTAAGGGAAGGAATTTTCCATTCAACAAGAAATATTGATTCCAACCCATAAACTAGTTGGAATGGGGTGAATCTGGTTGGTGTCTTCATAGACATCCAATAAGCCCAAAGTGCAGGATACAACATGAAGTTCCAATAGTAACCTTCAAGGACTTGTTTATGGCTTCAACGTTCCAATTGGCCTGAGGATAATACAAAGATAAATGCTCCTGCCGAAAACCTAATTTGAGAGCCAATTCAGCCATCATGGTGTTCTGAAAATGACTGCCATGGTCAGTGAAAATCTATTTTGGGATGCCAAAGTGAGAAATGACTTGGCTGAATAGAAAAATGGTTGTTGTTTCACCATAGTTCACAAAATTAGGCATAACCTCAACCCAATTCGTAAAGCAGTCTAATGCTACAATAATATACTTATGACCCTTTGTCGAAGGCGGGTTACAAGTAGTATAATAAATACCCAACTTTGTGAACTGAACGAGTATGAGCACTCATGAGTGGATGGATGAGCATGCATCTTCCGAGTATAGACTTGACAAGGATGAATTTTTTTGACTGCCTCAACACAATCTTTGAAATTCGAGGGACAAAACTATCCTACACGCAAGATCTTTTGGGTTGTAGCAATCCTAGATAAATGACCCCCACAAGCTCCATAGTGGAAAGCATTCATAAAAACCTCAGCTTCTTCGAGATTTAGGCAACGTCTAAGGATCGAATCAACCTCGCAATGATATAAAGTGTCACTGATAATAAGATAACTTTTTGCTAAGTGACACAACTTGCGACACTCATATTTCGAAAAATCTAAGGGAAAATTTGAAGTCTAGAGATAAACAATGAGATCTCCATACCAAGGGTCCTATGAAGAAATGAGGAAAATATGTTCATCGATGAATGACTCTTCATAAAGAATCTCTTCTCCATAGGGAATCTAAGAGATCAACTACGCAAATACCAAATATTTTTTGGATCTGGTAGACAGGAATTTGAGATCAAACTCTTGCAAAATGACAATCCATCAAGTGTATTGTCCCCTAATCACTCGCCTACTGAGAAAAAATTAAAATATATTAACTGATACCAAAACATAAGTTTTGCGAAGAAGGACATAATGCCTAAGCCCCTGGACAACATGGACAACTGCCAAAGTTAATTTCTCAATGGGAGAATATCGAAGTTCAGGACCCACCAAGCCTCGGCTAAGGTAGTAAAAAACATGCTCAAAAAGGGCATCATCTTCCTAAGCTAGAACCATACCGATAGTAGATACTAATGCAGCGAGATACAAAACGAAATCTCTGCTATAATCAGGTGGACTCAATAATGGAGCAGAGGTCAATGCATTTTCAAAGCATCGAACGAGAATTGAGCAAAGTTATCCAAAAATAATGGAACTTCTTTATTTAAAAACCTCATAAATCCTTTCATCACCTCAGCATAATTAACGATAAATCTCCTTAAGAAATTGGCCTTACCTTGTATGCTTTGACGCTAACGAATAGAAGACGAGGGAGGGAACTGAAGTATTTCCTCAACCTTGAATGGATCTACCTGAATCCCTTATGTACACACGATGAATCCCAATAACTGACCAGATGTGATGGAAAAAACACACTTATTAGGGTTCAACCGAATTTTATAATAACGACATCGTTCAAAAATTTGTCTAAGCTGTGAATGATTATTAATTATATTTCGAGAATGAGTTGCTAAATCATCCAAATATGCTTTCATAATATGCTTGATGCCATGGAAATCATAGTACATGGCCCGCTGGAAAGTAGCTCCGACATTTTTAAGGAAAAAAAGGCATTTTTTATATGAAAAAGTACTCAAGGGGAAAATAAAAGCGGTCTTATGCTAATATTCAGTACAAGTAGTAATATGATTGCATCCCGAGAAACCATCGATGAGGGAGAAAATCTCATTCCTCGCACACTCATTAGTATTATGATCAATAAAAGATGTGGGGTAATTATATTTTGTAAATTTCTTATTCAAATCCCTGAAATCAATCCAAACTCAGATCATTCCTTGTTTCTTGTCCACAGGGAATGGATTTGAAACCCACTCAGTTAATAGAAGAAGGTATATGAAACCTGCCTTTAGCAACTTCTCAACCTTAGCGTTGATAGTTTTCACCTTCCTATGGTTGAACGGATGAAGATTTTGTCATATAGGCTTAGAATTTTTGTAAGTCTTAATCTCATGCTAGAAAATAGATGGGTCTATTCCAGGAATTCCCTCATAAGACCAAGCGAACAGATCCTAAAATTCTCGAAATACATCAGTGTAAGTCTGAATATCTTCAGGGGAACATTCAAGTCCAATAAATATGTTCTCAATAATGTTGGGATCTATGGAGAATTTTACTGTGGTAGTCTCAAAAATTATAACCATGTTCCCTTCAACAGAAACCTGTGCTGGAGCTAAGGGGTTCAAGACTGGGTGAAGGAATAGAAGACTGAGTGCTAGACAATATTGTTTCAAATTTTAGCAAGTCTGGTAGAAAATATGACCGATGATGCAAATCATCCCATGGTATTTCTACGACATTCATTGCTTCAAGGATAGCCTCTTCAGATGGAAGAGTGGTATCAAGGCAATATTGAGCAGAATATGAAGTAAGAGTCCAAGCCAAAACCACATCTCCATCCAACTCCTCTGGTGAAAGAGAAACTAGAATATTGTCTGCAAAGAAGACAATATATTTATAGGCAATCTCAGCTGCAAACATAGGGGGTTCCATTCCACCCACTTAACCTTCCTTTAATGTGAGGTAGAGGAAGGCAAGGTCCAAGGATACGAAAAATAATGAGTTTGAAATAACTCTCTTCGAGTACGAACCCTCGAGGATGAGATAGCATGTATATGAACGGAAGGAGGCAGAAGATAAAAAGTACCAATCCAAGATGTATACCTTCCAAACCCAAAATTATCAATATGTTTCTTGGCATCATTCACCAAGGGTACACTAGATTCAGTATATGCATTTCGATCTACAAGAGAACAGTCAATCCGGTCAACAGTGACAATCCTCCCTTCGTGGGGAAAACATGAGATGTGAAATAATGATGAAGTAATATCATCCATCTCATAAATCCAATTATGCCCAAACAGAAGGTTGTAGTCTAAATTTTCATCAACTATCTTGACCTTAGTATTAACAGTTTTACCCCCAACACAGATGGGTAAATATGGAACAATTCCATGTGGCCTATGAGAATGACCATCAAATGTGGTAAGAAGAGTAGGTGAAGGGACAACTAAAGGAAATACAATGGCTTTCCAACATGAGATAGACATGACACATGTAGAAGCACCCTTATCGACTAATGTTCAAAAAATATTGATCTTCCGATATGTAGACTATCTGAAAAGCCATGTGATGAGGAAGTCACTTCTTAAGATTCCACATGTAAAATGTGATTATGACAGATTTTTTTGCATAAAAAACCCCAATCATAGTGAGCAAATCACTCCTTTGTGCCAGGCATGACTGGAGTACCTCTAGCGCAGACATGGCACAAGGAATTTGGGTCAGATCTTCTACAATGGAGTAGTTCTGGGTAGCCTTGGCATTAGGATTAATTGTCATATACTTTGTAGACCCTTTCCGCATTTGAGGTATTGGCTCAATTGCAGACCTCTCTATATGGAGTGGCTCAAAACTACTAGGAGCACCCTTAACTTTTGAAGACTTGCCTTCACCGTAATCACGAGATCTCCTAGTGATATCAGCGTGAGCACTCATCATATATACATTTGAGGAATTTTCCCCTTCCTGGTTGCCCCCTGCGGGAGCTCCAGTATGAACATCTGAACCATCAATCAAATGCTACCATTCGGGAAAAGGGTTTGTCAGTACAACCTGGGAACGAGAAGAACCCTGCTGAGCTAACAAGTGTTGAGAAGCTTGAATTTTTGGGTAGAGGTGAGTAATATGGTCTTTGATGCATAAATTGCATGGAAACTTAACCTTCTTATTATTTTCCCTCTTACCCTCTCCAACAATATCATTGGATCTGTTTGCATTACACTTCTCATGCTTGCCTTTTTTCTTATTATTCTATCCCTTCTTCTTCCCATCAGATTTTTTATTTCCTTTGGGGTTAGAAGCCTAAAGGAAATTAATAGTCAAGGGCTAAGAAGGAGATGACACAGATGGCGTAGCCTGACTAGAAGGAGAAGATTGTAAAGACAACTACTGCAATTGATTTAGCAGGTTATCCATGCCACTATCAATCAGACCAATAAGCCCGTCAACATAAGGAACTAGCTTCATTTTGGATAAATCCACTTTGGAATGAGGATCTTCTAGAAAAATCTTATTAAGGACCCCAAACTGAGAATTGATTAGTTCTAATTGTTGAGCCCTTAGAGAATACCGCAGAAATTGATACATCGTTTGAGATTTCCGGCAGTAAGTATTTAAGAAACCATTCAAGAAGGAACTCATTTAGAATATGGGATTTGATAAGCCTCTTCCTTCTCCTCCATTCCTAAATATGTTCATAAATGTGTGTTGCCTTATCCTGCTAGAAATTGGCCAGGTGATTATTCCCGACATCATAACGAAAAGGCACCTGGAAATGGTTCATAATCATAGTAGGAAACTCACAAAAAGTAGCAAAATTCCCCCCTGTCAGCTCGATGTACCATTTTGCAGTGTCTCCGGTTAGGGTGTATTGAATTAGCCTCAACCTAATCGAATCGTCGATAAGGGAGCTCGAAGAACACCATAAGTGGAAAGTGGTAACATGGTCAGCCAAATCCTCACCACTCTTCCCTTCAAATTTTGGAATATCTGAGGGAATTTTAATAGGGACCGGAGGACAACTAGGTCTATATCGAATAGGATAATTCGTCAATTTTGATAAATCTATCAAGTTTAAAGTTTCTAGGAAAGGTAAGCGCGGAGGAGCTTGATAATTACATCCACTAAAGGAAGGATTCCCAACATTTTAAAAATAATACCCTGGATTTGTTGACGCACCACGTTTCTAGAGATTATTCATAGAAAAGGATGAGCCATAATAGAAACCTTGTGGCCTAGAATCATTCAAAGAACGACCCCCTCCCATCGTAGGACTACCACAAACAGGGATATTTCCTCCAATCAAATTGTTAAATGAAAAATAAACCTCTTGGTAATGGTTCCAAGAGTTCGAGAATGGAGAGAAACCTTAAGAAGTAGCTACTGAAGGGAAAGCTACATTCCCTTACTGACCAGAGAAAAATAGATTCCCAGCTCCCAACCTTGAAAAATCAAGGTTCCAGCCTTGAAAATAATTAGAGCTTTGACCTCTGAAAAAAGGATTAAAACCTTGAATTTGAGAGGTGAAAGGAAAAGATCCTAAGGAAGGGTTCAAATGAGCAATGTGACCACTTCCGAAGGGGAAACCCTAAAAATAAGCTGACCCACTAGCCATGGAATGCATAGGAACATAGACAACAAAAGAATCAATGAAGGAAACAAAAGTTATTTCACTAGATGGAATTCCAAAATAAAAGGGACCAGAATGGGAAGCAAATGCTTGAGTGCCCCCACTCATATATGGAATAGAGGTAGAGCCAAACATAGAAGCTCTGGGAGTGATAATAGAAATATCAATAGTAATTCCTCCTTCAACTGAAGGAGGGGTATGCACACTTACATTTATCATAGCCGAAGCTCTGTTCCCAGTTGTGACCATTGAAAGAAAGGGATAAGGATGGGGGCTAGTTGGTCTCTGAGATGCAGGGCCAACGTACAAAATGATGTCTGAAAATTTGGAAGGAAGAGGAGAGGAAGGAGTACTTGAAGGTTTAGGAACCTCTTCGAATTCAAATTCTTCTGCTGAAAAAAAGACTCTAGAGATGAGTGGAGTACTCCTCTCTATAATACCAATAGTACTAGGAGGAGGATCACTGTCCAATGCATTCGTAACTACTAGATGAAAAACACCAACATAATTGCTCCTTTGCCTTCTTGAAGAAGGCTAGACACTTGTAGGATAAAGCCCGGGAAGCCTCCTTGATAGATGAGGCATTCAGTCAGACAATTTTAATAATTATGAGATTAATTAGACTAAAAAAAATAAGAAGTGATGGCAATCTAGGATAAAAAAGCACACTCTATTAAAATTCCCTAAGATACAAGAATCAAGTAGCCTTCAAGTATTTCCGCTTCGGGTGATTAGGACCTAACTCCAAAATACAAGAAAGTGAATAAAAGGACCTTCTAAAAATAGTATGGGGTAATTATGCCCCAGGGCTACTGGCGAAGGTAATAGAAACAATTATGTTGACCTCCTAACAAAATCCTTTGCCGGTGCAAGCACCCGAACATTAGGGGAATTTTGAGGTTTAAAATGGGCCTCCAAAGGAAAATGTACAATCAAAATTAACTTTATAAGAACCAATAAGATTCAATATTATGATGTCAACCATGGGGGATGTTTAACCATTTTTTATGTAAAAGGGTAAAAGTATTAAAAAATAATAAAATAATAAAGCTACTTTTCCAACTCCTATTTTCAAATTATCACTTAAATTTTTTACTCAAATATCGAGCGAGAGTACTTAGTGGATGAAAAATTTAATTTCTCATCCAAGGAGTCCCCATGTTGCATACTTTTGATGGACCTTGCCACAAGAAAAATGAGAAATACATGAAAAAACATGATTGCAATCACGTTTTTCATGTATTTTTCATTTATCGTGTAGTAGGATCCATCGAAATTATGCAACATCGGTACCCCTTGGATGAGGAATTGAAATTCTCATCTAATGAGTACTCCCACTCAAAATTTGAGTATAAAATTTGGGAGATAAGTTGAAAATACGAGTTGAAAAAAGTTGTTTTTTTTTTTCCCTCTAAAATTTGATGATGTAATCAAATATTATTTTATTATTTCTACTATTATTTTATAATTTCCTTAGGAGGCCCATTTTAGACCTCAAAATTCCCCTAATGGATTCATAAGGGCACTCTTTAGAAGTACTAATGAAAGTGATACAACCTATGCCTCAAGTACCATGGGTATTCCCCCTGCAGTCACCTGTATGATACCTAGGAAAGGAAACTAAGGGAACCAGTACGTATAGAAAACCGGGTAGAATGGTCTTAGTTCAAGATTCAACAACTAGGAGAGGGGGTATCTTTCTTCTCTGCCTTCACTATCCCCTATGCTTAACTCTTTGGAGCTATATCTTTCCCGGTCCACTTAATGAAGTTGGATTTCACTCATTAATCAACTTATACATTTGACAGTTTTAAGTGGCCTTGGAAAGTTAACTCTCTACTCACCTATTCCAAGGCCCTATGACCTAGAATAGCTGGTGTATAATTAATGAAAACACTTGATTTTAAATGGCTATTATTTAAGTCACGAGTAGATGGAGAATGCAACTTATGATGTTTTCGACGCAAAAGAGAAATCAATAGAAAACCTACTACATGAATATGTAATTTTTTTCTTTCGATGAAAAGATATTTCTACTTGGGTTCTATGAAGCAACTAATAAACAAAAATACTTCTTTTTCTTTTCAATATCACTCTTCACAAACTTCAAAAAATACTAAAAAGACTAGAATTATTAATGGTGCAAATAATGCAAAAATTACCAATGAAAAATGCAAACCCTAGGAATACTCACAAAGGGAAGAAAAAGAGAGTTTTTCAATAAGATTGGTCTGATCAATTTGACAGAAAAGTAGAGACAAGCCCCAACAGGAACTTCTTTGCACATGATAATGCCAAAACAATCTTGATATAAAAGAGACAAATCCAAGCAAAGGACTCCTCTTGAAACCAATCAATTGAACAGAAAATGAGAAACTAGCAAATTGCTCCAAAATGGATGAAAAACGTGAAAAGAAAACCAAAGAAAAATCAACAGAAAACAAGAATTTTTTTTGTATTTTCACTTTTTAAGGAAATAAGAAAAATTTATTGAGATAAGCACAAAACTACCAAAGGTCCCAAATCAAGAAATTGAGAAAATAAGGGAACTCCCAATTGTACAAGCCAACTATGCCACTTTTCTAACAGGACTCAAACAAACAAAAAGAAGTAACCGACTCAAGAAACTGATTCAAAACAGTATTATAAACTTCCAACAAAGAAAAAATTCAAGAAACCGATGAAAGGAAACTTCAAAATTCACTAGAAAGCCGATCCCAAGAAACAAGAAAACCAAGAAATTCATGAAGGAAAAAACAAAAAAGTGAAGAAATTCATAAGGCGAACATGAGAAAACTGACAATTCTGAAATATTAGAACAAACAGGAACTTCATAAATATGTCCCGGTGCTACAGCCGCAACTAAAAATTCACGAAACAGGTAAAACCCTATAATGACTAGGTCTTCACTTGAAAAGGAGAATCACTAACATAGAGAAAGAATAATCATAGTTCGGACACCTAAGAGGTTCCATAGGGATGACCAACAACAGACAGAAAAAACTTACAGGGTCCCAAAATTCAAAATTTCAAATTTTACTGGGCATACGTGGATCCACTATGTGAACACACATGTATACGTGACTATACCTAAAGAAACACACGTATATGTGGGTCCCTTTGTAAAAAATAGAAGGTATACGCAATTTTCTACACACCAAGTAGCTTATAGAAATTTCAATGAAGAAAAAGGAAAAAACCCAAGCTTGATCCAGAAGATCAGGGCTTCTGCCTAGATGGGAAAAGAACCTACTAGACTAAAAAAGTGATCAAACTGTCAGGAAACCCAAAAGACAGAGGAAAACAACCCAAAATAAGAATTACATGGATGTAATCCCTAGCGGAGTCACCAGTTTTGTTACGAGAATAGCTACCTTAAGGCCTTGGTTGATGGACCTAATAGATATGAATGCGTATCATAACAAGAAGCACTCTAATTATCAGTTTTAATGCTTGAACTAGAAAATTGAGGATAGATGACCTTACCCATTTGTCTTACGTTTGAGGTCGATCTCGTAGGGTGAAAACCCTCTCCTACTCCTCGTGCTTCAGAACCTGCAAATCAGTCAAGACAAAGCACACAAACTAGTTGCATAGCATATATGTTCTCTATGTCATCATGTTAGCATATATAATATCATAAAAATAACATGAAATAAACCATTACAAGATCATCCAATATGTATAGAAGACATACAACACAAATACATCAGGAACAAGACAAAGCTTCTTTTACTGATAATATGTAAAGAGAAAGTGGAGAAATCACTTGAGATCTACCATGGCTCCAAGTGAAATTGTCCTCCAGATCCATCTAGCCCTAGCTCACAAAGCATCTTCCATAAAGGGTGCACAAAGGATGTCACATAAAGTGGGGGTAAACATCGACACAAGGAAATAAGGATTTCCTGGACCTGGGAAGTGCAGGAGGCACAAGGAACTATCATAATTTATTGGGGCTATAATAGGATATAATATCAATAGCATTCTCCCTCTCCTCCCTTGGCTCATTCCATTGAGGTGTATTTATACTTCCTCAAATCATCTTTTTCAATTGGGAAACAGTTAGGCCATGAGCTGGTGTAGTTAATTTACAAGAAAAAACTGTAAACCCCACCTCATTAGTAAGAATATTTTATATTTTTTAATATTTTAAATAGCATACACTGGTTAGATATGAGTGGATCCACATCTGCACGTGGAAAAAATGGGCAGAGTCGCATAGGGAATTCAAAATACCATGTTTTAAGACGTTTGATCAAGTCTAAATGGAATGGCTGCCCAAGGCCAATGCATAAGTCATCAAGTATATAGAGGTGATAAATAATGTTATAACAAAAAATATTTCACACAGAAATGGGGGGAGAAGAGGTATCATGGGTACATCCTCAAAAAGTTTAATGCAATAAATAATAAACATATCGAAGATGTTTGAGAGTCACTAAAAATGTTCAATAATTTGTACAACAGTCTCCTTGCGAAAATTAAGCCTCTGCAAGAAGTAGCGAAAGTAATTTTTGATCAAGGCTTTGAGCCAAAGTTTGGCTTCACACTGAGGAAGAGGAATTCATTGACCTTAGATCAGATTCAAATAGATTCTTTTGAAGTTGACGCCAATTTCGCTTCCATCGGAATATTGAGAGGAAGAAATGGCTATGGAGAAAGGAGAAAGGGTAAGAGGAATTTGTCCCATGAAATCAAGCCAACGAAATGTGGGAGTAGAGGCTTGAGGAAATGAATAAATTGATAAATAATCTCTCTAAAAAACTAGTGAAGATGAAGTTCGAAAGAAATAATTCTTTTCATCAAAATCAGCTAGTCCAAAACTGAGGTTTCAATCTTGATTATAGGAAACCTACATTGTAGCTCTTACAAAGATAAATAAAGGAGAAACAAGATCACATCTAGCCACCATTATATTTAGATGATGATCCATAAGAGAATATAAAAGAAGCTCTAGGGATCCAAGAGAACAAATCCTTCGCTCTCAACTATGAATAATGTGATGTTGAAGTGCATCAAGAGGGTGAGGATGATCTAGAGATACCTCCATATGATGGTGAAATTCATAGATATTGTATAATTTTTTTTTATTTCATGCAGAAAAAATTACATATGAAATATGATTTGAGGTATTTTAGAAAGAGGGCTAGGATCCAAGACCAAAGTGAGGACTCCTCCCATCAAAACTCTCTCAAGCAAGTAGAAAAAGGGTAGAGACATTTAGATCCAATGAAACCAAATTAAAAGGTTACCCCATATCTTGTTTCTCATAGGCCCGAGCTCTCCAAAATAGAAAAGTATCCTCTCCCACCCAAGCCGACCTCTGATAAATAAAAATATTCTACTGAAGTCATGATATCTAAAAAAATCCCTACTAATTTTAATCTCCAAAAGGAAATTGAAAACATCAAAATCTCTGTCTTATTGACTGAACTTCTAAAACAACCGAATTATAAGGCCCAGATATCTCAATTGATGTGTCCTCCGATTACATCGCCATTTCATGATAGTTTGAAACTTCAAGAAGAAAGGACCATGGTAGTGTTCGAACCTCATGTTGAAGAAAAATACCCCTCCATCACTCATTTCTATGTTACTTTAGTGGTGCATGAAACATTATTACATAATTGTATGCTGGATTTAGGTGCTTCCCACAACTTTATGTCATTATCCATGATGGAGAAGTTGGGATTACAGATTACCAGACCATGTAAGGACCTATATTCCTTTCACTCTAAGAGGGTGAAGTTCTTAGGGATGATCAAAGACCTGCTTGTCAATTTGGATCAAATCCTCGTGAAGAGTGTGGTGATGGATATTGTGGTAGAAAATATTCTTGCGAGGTTTGGTATGATCTTATCTCGTTCATGGGGATATAATATTGCAGGCTCCATAACTTTGGACTTGACTTATGCCACCATTCTAGTATTCTAGGAGAAGCAATATGACTGTACAGGGAATCAAGATTCATGAATATGGTCATCACAAATGACTTCTCAAATAACACTCCCATATATGGTAAGGAAAGGGGGTTCTCTTGCTTGGTTCTAGAAGAAGATGATTTAATTTTGCAAGAAACACAACTCAAGTCCTCAATTCAGATGAACCAACAGTTGGAAAAAAGGAATAAGGTACGGAAGTTATTCTTTGATCATTCCTAGTACAAATAAGGAAATGGAGTTGTGGCACTACTAATCTCCCAAAAAGGTAGCCTAATGCTTCTCTCTTTCAAGCTGGAAATCAAAGCCACAAATAAGGTAGCTAAATATGAGGCTTTACTCTTGGGTGTGCAAGCTACCAGGAGTCTCAATATTGAATCCATGTATGTATTTTGGGACTCATAATTAGTAGAGAAACAAATAAGAAATCAATGTCAGAACAACCATCTGAGACTTAAAGCTTATCGAAACGAGGTATGGCATATAACTGACGATTTCTTCTTGGAATTCAATATTTAGTTCTTTCGAAGAGAACAAAACTAGATGGTTCATTCTTTGGCTATCACAACTAGTAATTTTAAACCTCCTTAGAACCCACTCCTAAGATATGAGGTTGAAGTGATGTACATGCCATCGGTTCTAGATAATTTAAAGCATTGACAGATGTTTGAGAATAAGGAGAAAATCCAACACTTCATAGAAGTTATTGGATAATTTTCAAATTACGTCATAGAACAGGAGGAAGAAACCATGTTAAATTACCATCAGGCTAATTGAAAAGAGACAGTTTCAGGGGAAACAATTTTAGTTAAAGGGAAACAATATTCCTAGGGGATTAGTTGCTTTGGAAACATTGTTTAATCCCAACAACGTTGTCACCAAACCGACTGAGTAGGAAATTGAGGAGCAAGTACAGGATTGTAACATCAACACAGAAGAGGAGCCCAAGATAGTCAAGCTGACGAATAAGGTTCCTCTCGTCTTCAAAGATAGTTATTTTGATACTCTTAAGCATTATAGGGATGTACTTTCTAGGTATTATGAATATTTTAAAACCTTTGATACAAACATCATCCAACATAGGATTCCTTTAAAGGGAGGGGTAAAACCTCATAAGAAGAAGCTTAGGAAGATAAAGCCACTTATCCTTGCATCCAATGAGGTGGAATTAAGAAATTTTCTTGAGGCCAAGATTATCGTCCCATTGAGATACTCTAGTTGGGTGGAGAACTTAGTTCCGGTAAGGAAAAATAATGCAAAGATAAGGTTATGTTTGGACTTCAGGAATTTAAATAAAGCCTCACTGAAAGACAATTACCATTTTCCGAAAATGGATCACATATTGCAAAAGGTTGTGGGATCAGCCCGAATGTATGTAATGGAAGGTTTTTGGGGATAAAATCAAGTGGTTGTGCACTTGGAGGACTAGAAGAAAACTGCTTTAACCACGCATTGGGGGCCTTTAATGTATGCAAGGATGCCATTCATCCTCATAAATGTGGGAGCCACATTAGAAGGGAAATGGATATAGCTTTTTTAGGGGAGAAAGACATGTTTGCTGTGATATACTTAGATTCCATTACTGTTTTCTCTTGCATAGATGAGGAGCATGTCGAAAATCTATTCCTCACTTCTTAGAAGTGTAGAAAATATAGTTTTTTTACTTGGATAAATCTCTGTTGCGGATAACAGTGATGTCCCTAGAATCCTATTCATTTTCCTTGATTTTTAAGTCTTGGTGCTCATATGGCCACATTGTCATTACCTGGATTTACCATAGGTTCACCGGTATGGTTATTTTCCACTTCATTGGCCTCAAATACTCAATTTTTTCCCCCTCAACCGAATGCTTCACCTCAACTGAGCTCACCATCTCAACATCACCAACCTCATTTTGAACCTTTACCTTCTTCACCCAAAATTTCTTCCTCCCTTTCTTCTTCTTTGCTTGGTAAGAGCCTTGATGCTAGTAACCACGTGGATAAGAAAAATAATAAATGGAAGAGGAAGAAGAAGCAATATAAGAAAGAAGTCAACCAACCGACCATGGCTGTAAGTATTGGTAATGTTTTGGAAACCTAATACGTGCATCGTATTCCCACATACCCTTGCAAGGTTTGCAAGGGTGACCACTTCCTTATCAATTTTCCTGGTATTCCTAAGGTATTGGAAGTATGGTCTAAAAATTCTTATCAACTTACTATTTATCCACCAACCAGTGTTTGTTAGGTTCAGGGGAAAAAGGGTAAAGTTATGTTTCCTTGCAGGTTATGTAAAGGGAGTCATCAAAATCACCTTTTCCCTCACATATATGAAGCCTCAAAATTGTTGGAAAACCTTACTTGTCCACAACAACAACTTCCATTACTTGACGAAGTGATTGATCTAGTTCCAAGTACAATAAACCACTCTCTTCCATTGGAGAGTGAAAACCATATCACTAGGGTTGATGAACCATTACTGGATCAAGTGATCAAATAAATTTCATATTCATGTGAACCCACTCTTCCTATAAAGAGTGAAATTCATACCACTTACGTTCTTCTTTTTACTTCAGATTTTTCTACACAAGGGGGAATTTCACCTGTTTCTACAGAACCCCCTCCAAGTATAGAGGTATTTTCCTTTGATTGGAGTAGACTGACAAAAGATTGTCTTCCTTCTTCCATCCCTTTCCAAATAATTGCGAAGGATTGTGGTAAGAATTTGCATTGCACAAATGTAGATGAAAGTGCTTCAGTTAATATTTTATCCCCAAATTCTCGGCAAGCTTTGGGTTCCCCTCAGCATGTGCCTATTACACAAAATCTATTAGATTTTAACATAACCATTAGTGAGCCTTTAGGGATCCTTCCTAAGTTTCCTATTACCTTGGAAGGTTAATATGTCTGTATTGATCTCATGGTAGTAAAATTTTCTCCTTGTGTGAGACTATTTTTATGCAATGAATGCTATCATATCGGCAATATTTCATGTGATGTCTTTCCCTCACAATGGAAACACTGTCACTATTGACCAACTTTCATTTTTTGGTCTTGATTTGAATACTAGCCATTCAACATCCTTGAATGTTTGTTATATGGAAGTGGTATCCACTTGACCATGGGTTAGTTATGTGGCAACCATTCCCATGCATTTAGTTACTGATGTAAGCGAGCCTCTCACTATTTTCTCGAGTTTTTTCTACTTATATCCGGTAACTGACATGGTAAACCCTATGGGGTTATTTTAATGTGATTTTCTAGTTCCTATTGATTCCCTTGACATGTTTTCCTTCTAGAGAACTATTCTTCCTTCTGATGAAGACCTCTTGGAAGCCATGATTGAGGAGTGTCCCTTGAAATTTGTTCCTTCCAGATGGAAGCCATGATCAAGGTTCCCATGAGGATGGTTCTTTTATTGTGTCAAGCTCGTTAAAAAATGAAACAAGTCCTTCTGAGGATGGTTCTTCAACTATGTCAGCCTCATTAAAAAATGAATCACGTCATTATGAGCATAATTAATTTTCTTGTGTCAAGCTCATTAGAAAATGAAACATGATTGCATGAGCATAGTAATTTTCCTGTGTCAAGATCATTAAAAAATGAAACAAATCCTCTCCTAATTGAGTTGAGTCATTGAATAGATCTCGTAAATGTTAAGTCGAGTCTTTCATCTAATATTGGACATGAACCTTCATTTCATATAGCTATTACTAACCACTATTCTACTTAGGTAAATGAAATTAATCTTGGGGGGCATGTTCCCTTGCAAGTTATGCTTGGGGGCCATTGAAACTTATCTAAAGCACAATTTTTTGTTGTGTAACCAGCTCCAAAAATAGAGGAAAAGATATATCAACGCCTTAGAAAAAGGCCAATTCGAGGCGACAACCTCCAATACATTACATAAATGAACAATTCTTGGATGATACAATTTACAAAACCTCTTTTCTATATATAGGAGTCTATGGGGCCATAATGTAATCCTAGTGGGGCCACAATGTAATCCTAGCTGACCTAACAATAATAATTTAAGGGCACAATAATAACAATATGGGGGTTACAAGGGTACAATAATGACAATAAGGGGGTTACACTAACAATAATAAGGGACTATACTACTAATATAGGGACCTAACATGCCCCTCTCCTTCAAAAAGTGTTGTCCTCAACGCTGAGTAGTCTGTGCTTCGTATAAAATTTCATCCTCCCATGTAGAATCTTCAGTGGGTAAGTTCTTCCATTTGATGAGATACTCTGAAATTGATCGATTTCATAGCTGTCAAGTTCTTGTTTCCGTGACTGCTTCAGGTTCCAATATGGTTTTTCCTTCCTCATCAAGTTCTGGAAATATTGTTTGAACTGAAATTTTGTCCCCTATAACCTTTTTTAAGCATGAAACATGGAAAACTGGATGCACTCGCGAAGAAGCAGGAAGCTCCAATTTGTATGCCATAGTACCAATCTTTTGCAACACATTGTAAGGACCATAGTACTTTGGCGATAATTTATTATCCTTCTTACCTTGCTTGAGGGACATTTGTTTGTATGGTTATAGCTATAAAAATACCCAATCTCCTACATGAAAACTTTTCTTCCTGTGATGTTGATCTGCCTGTTGTTTCATTCGATTTTGTGCCAAATTTAGGTTATCCTTTAAGAGTTGGAGAACTTCTTGCTGATGCTCGATGTGATCTTCCACTGCTTGAACCTTCGAATTTTTCCTTAAAGATGATGTGATATATGGTGGATGATATCCATAAAGTGCCATAAATGGGGTAATTTTTGCTGCACTATGGAAGGAAGTGTTATACCACCATTCAACGAGAGGTAACCACTTAACCCATTGTGTTTGTTTATTAGATACAAAACAACGAAGATATCCTTCCAAAAATTTATTTACTATCTCAGTTTTACCATCAGATTGAGGATGATAATATGAGATATGAGCTAATTGAGTAGCCAAACAAGAAAATAACTCTGTCCAAAAATTTCCAGTAAAAATGGGATCTCTGTCGCTCACAATAACTCTTGGGCTTCCATGTAGCTTTTGAATTATGTCCATAAATGTACTAGCAACTATACTTGCTTTAAATGGATGAGATAATGCACAAAAGTGTGCATACTTGCAAGTCTATCAACTACCACCGATGACACACTTTGCTTCGGACTTAGGAAAACCGTGATAAAATCCATTGAAATCTCCTCCTAACGTTGACTTGGAATGGATAAAGGTTGTAGAAGTTCCGTCGTGGTCTTAATTGTCTCAACTTTATTTTGCTGGAAAACCAAACATTTTGCCACAAAATTTTGAGCATCAGATTTAAGGCCATCCAAAAACAATTTTTTCTTCACCCTATGGTACTTTTAAATCCTGAAATGTCCTCCTAAAGGGAGAAGTGTCAAATTCCAAAAGAATATTTTGTTTTAGGGTTGGGAATTCTTGCAAAGATATAAGCGATCTTTGTACCATAAGGAATCATTTTTCCAACTAAATGTATCAGATGTACTAGCATCTTGCTGCAACTTTTGAATGAGTGTCCATACATCTTTGTCCTTCTTCCATTCATCTCGTGCTTCAATTATTCAATCTGGTTGGATAATAGAAATGGAACAAAGCAATGCTTCCACCTCTTAATTCTTTCTTGAGAGTGCATCTGCAACAACATTAAACATTGTCATGTAGATTATTTCAAAGTCATAACACAACATCTTTGTGACTCATTTTTGCTGCTCTTCTGAAGATAGTCTTTGTTACAAAAAGTGTTTAAGACTATCATGATCATTTTTTACCTTGAAGTGTCTTCCCATTAGGTAAGGTCGCCATTTCTTTAGTGCATGTAGTATTGCTAACATTTCCTTCTCATAAATAGCTTTCTATAAATACTTTCCTTTGATTGGAAGACTTTCAAAAGCAATGGGTCTTCCTTCTTGCATTAAAACAACACCAATTCCATTTCCTGGGGCCTCACATTCCACAATAAAGGTTTTTGTGGAATTTGGTGTAACTAAGACCGGTGCTAGGCACATTGCCTCTTTAAGATCTTAAAAGGCTTTAGTTGCTTCAAGAGTCCATGAAAATGCATCTTTCTTCAATAATGTTTTTAGAGGTGTTGTTATTCTCCCATAATTCTTAACAAACTTGTGATAATACTTTGTTAACCCGAGAAATCCTCGCAACTTCTTTATGGTTGTGGGGACTTTCCATTCCTTAATGGATTTAATTTTGTTAGGGTCTACCATAACACCCTCGTGAGATACAATATGACCCATATATTCCACCTCTTGTAATCCAAAGAAACATTTGGATTCTTTTGCATATAATTGTTTCTCCTGCAATAGTTTGATCACCCTGTCAACATGTTGAACATGATCCTTCCAAGACCTGTTGTAGATTAGTATATCATCAAAAAATACTAGCACAATTTTTCTAAGGAAGGGTTTGAAAATGGAATTCATCAACCCTTGAAATGTAGAAGGTGTATCAGTAAGGCCAAAAGGCATGAACAAAAATTCATAATGACTCCTCATGAGTTCAAAATGTCAAGGAATATCTTCAGTCTTCATTCTAATTTGATGATATCCTGTATGAAGATCCAACTTGGTAAAATAAATTGCTCCATGTAATTCATCCAATAATTCATCAATCACAGGAATGGGGAATTTATCTTTAATGGTGAGCTTATTTAGCTCCCTATAATTCGGACACATGCACCATGATCCATCCTTCTTGTGTACCAATACTACAGGAGCAGAGAAAGAACTTAGACTAGGTTGAATTATACCAGCCTCTAACATTTCTGCAATCATACGTTCAATTTTTCTCTTTTGGAAATAAGGATATATATAAGGCCTGATGTTTGGAGGAACACTTCCTAGAATCAAATGAATAGCATGATCATGATAAAAAATTGGTGGGAGTCCTTTGGGAGTTTCAAACACCTTGGAATGATTGTCCAAGACCTTGTCGGAGATCCTAAATGATGATTTTGATGTTGAACTTCTAGTGAGCACTGTGTTTACGCCATTTTTATTTATTTAGAAGCTTTGTCATGACATTAGAGCTTATTATCTTTCGCAGCTTCCCCGCAATACCTCGTAATTTGACTTCCTTTCCTTCTGAAAAAAAATTTCAAGAAAAGTTCTTGAAAATTAAAAGCTACTGTCCCCAAAGATTGTAACCATTGTACTCCTAGTACAACATCAGCACCTCCCATAGGAATGGAAAGCATTGGACTAGTAAATACATATTCCCCAATGGTTAGCTTGATATTATGGCATTTTCCAAAGCAATTTATAGTTCCTCCATTTTCCACCATCACTTGACATTCTGTGCCGGGTAGGAAACAATTTAATTCCTTGGCTACCTTACAAGGAATAAAATTCATTAAAAGTACTGGACCAATCAACACTATTACCTTTTTTCTTGTCCTTCTATCTTGAGAGTTTGAGGAGTGGTGATTCCGCCAAGGCATTGACATGATATGGTCGACTCATTTCCTAGTTCTCATTATACGTCCCCCGTGTGCATATCCCCTTCTTACTATTTTCTTTCTTCCTCACAATCTTTATGTAAAATAATTTCTTTCTCATGACACTTTATGAACTTTAGTGTATTTTCTATCACAACCGTAGCAAAGCCATTTTTTTTTTCCAATTGTTGTGGTGTCAACCTTGTAGGTTGTGGAAATCTAGGGCTGCCGCAACACTTCCTGGCTTATAAAGTGAGTGGTAGGCTTCCCTTGTCACCATAATTTTACATTCACTTTTTCTGCCAACCCGAATGCCTTCTCCAATGAATCAGGTTCCCAAAGACAAACCTCATGTTGGATGTTATCCTTTAAATTCCCTATGAAGACATCAATCCTATGCTCCTCTGGAATATCCTTTACCCTTATAGTCAATTTTTGGAATTCTTCAATGTGCTCCACCATTGAACCCTTTTGTTTGAGATTTATCAATTGGCTAAAGAAGGTGTTTCCCTTTGTATCCTCATAATTTTCTATCATTTCATTCGTAAAAATTGACCAAGTGAAAAAAAATTTACAAGAGAAAAGTCATCGATACCATACAAATGTATTGGGTTCTAAATATAAAGTTGCAATGTGTATCTTTTGTGTGTTTTGTACATTATGGAGATCAAAGTATTGCTCCATATGTAGTATCCATGTTACGTGATCCTTGCCTTAAAAATTCCTCATATCAATATTTGGAATATGATGGATCTTCAATACAATATTAGAGTCAATGAAATCATGATTAACATTTATTTTGTTCTCATCATGAGTTTCCTCTACTACCTTTTTGTCATTAGGAAGATTTTCTTGTAGCAACTTTGTCAAACCTATATATTCTTTTAGATCATTCGTCATGTTTTCCATTTTAGCTTCCATGTCATCCATCTTAGATTCCATGCCGCCTTCCATGCCGCTTTCCATTCAGATTCCAAGCCTTTTCTTCAAAACCATCCATATTATTCTTTTAAACCATCCATATTTTTCTTCAAACCATCCATATTCGCTTCCATGCCTTTCTTCAAAACTTCCATTTAATTTTTTGTTTCTCTTTGCGAGAGCGAAATTTGATGCACTTGCTCTTGTAATTTTGATAGATCATGTTGCAATTCTTCATCTTCATGAGTCATAGTAGAGCCTTCTGAAGGCTTAATGGGTGTTGAATTATTTTTACTGGGCATTTTTTAGAACCCAATACTAATATCTATTCTACAATATTCCCTTGGAATCAATTCAAATTGATTCTCCAAACAAGACTTATGCAATTTAGAAAAAAAATACACACCTTTTTCTTGCTTTTGAGGATCTTGATATTGAAATTGGATTATCTCTATTATTGTGACTCTTCAATATCTGAAATTCAGCATTGAAGTAGCCCTTTGAATTATATTTTGAACGCCACAGATATGACCTAATTTGGATTCTCCAAGACAAAGTTATGTCCAATATTCCACAATGACCTAATTATGGATTGGTTCAGTAGAGAGAACTTGTACGACTTTCCATGTGTCACTGTTTCATCCTTTGGCTCTGAAATTGATAGCAAAGAAATGAAATTCCATGTACTTTTGATGAATTTTTATGTCACTCCAATCCGATGCTCAGAGATAGAGTTATGAAACTTTTCCCACGATCACCTCTTTGAGATGAAATTCGGGAGCCTGAAAAAGCACTACCTTCCACATATCATATCTTTGAAAATATTATGAACCAAGATCTGAAATATTTTGACGTGTTTCCTCAGGATTTCCGCTTCACACCATAAAAATTTCAGATTCTGAACCTTTGTAGAAAAAACGTTATAGCGAAAGTTCCACGATGACCTATTTAGAGCAGCGAAACCCTAGAATCCAAACCTCTGATACCAAATGTTGTGTAACCAGCTCCAAAAATAGACGAAAAGAGATATCAACACCTTAGAAATAAGCCACTTCGAGGGGGAAACCTACAATACATTACATAAATGAAAAATTCTTAGATGATACAATTTACAAAACCTCCTTTATATATATAGGAGTTTATGGGGCCATAATGTAATCCTAGTGGGGCCACAATGTAATCCTAGCCGACCTAACAATAATAATTTAAGGTCACAATAATAACAATATGGGGGTTACAAGGGTACAATAATAACAATAAGGGGGTTGCACTAACAATAATAAGGGACTATACTAGTAATATAGGGACCTAACATTTTTTCTCTATTCCAAGCTTGTGTGAAAAATGAAACAAACTTATCTCAAGCACAAATTTTTTGAGCCTAAGCTTCAGTAAAAATGAAGCCACTATCACATAATTTTTACTCCTTTTCAAGCTTATATAAAAATGAACTTTTCTTGTAGTCCATTTTTGGTCATTATTTTCAAGAGAACAAGAGAAACTAAGAGAAACTTATACCCATAACTGCAGAAACATTGGTTTCTTTTAAGCTCCTTTTGTATTAAGTAATATAATTTCTAAACATGAAAATATTGTCGTGTACTTGCCTATTCGAACTTGAAAAAGTAAATGACTAGTTGTCTATTCAATATAAGTTTAACCCTTTTCTGGACTGAACTAGACTATTTACGAAAAAGGTATATGTTGACTATGTAAATCTTCCATAAAGTAACATTTTTCTTTACTTAGATAGTTACATTCCATCATTAAAATGTTGCATTCACCCAAAATAGTTATTCCATTATACAGATCTTAATTACTCAACGTTAGAATATATAACTATGTAGGAAGAAGAAAACCACCACCACCATCATCATCTAAGCAGCGGGAAGTAAAAAGATAAAAGGAAGAGAAGCATGAACACATAGAGACACTAGGATTGGTCTGAGACTAGGGAAAAACCCACTGTGGAGAAAACCCTTGGAAATTCTTCTTCTTAGATCATCATTGAATGTTTTAGGAACAAGAGTAAAATTATCCATGAGCACATATCTTAACGATGCAGAAAACAAGTAGCGTACAAGTAGTAAAAACATACCCATACTTCTGCAATAATTAAACTGAATCGGAGATCTAAAATGAACTAAAAGTAGTTGTAGAAAACTGTGGAACATGACCGATACTGAATGAGGACTAAAGAAACATCTGGAGAGGAAATAAATAGATGAGTTCTACAGAAAAACAAATCTATAATACTAAAACAAAAATCTGAAATATGACCAAGTGATCTCAACTGTGAAGCCCTAGATTTTAATCTAGGAGAAGTCAATGATCGCTCTAACGCAACTCTGAATCAACGAATTATGTTTGGAAGCACTCTGCAATCCACTAAAGGTGAACCAAATTATATCTTCATAGTAACTCTTTGAGTGACGACCTTAACACGTGCAACCAATGGCTTTGGGGCTTTGAGCTGCTAGCACAACACTCTATTCCTGTGGCTCTTCTTCAGATCAACCCAATTTGACCTCTGCGCTTTGGCCACACCCTTAAAAAGTTGTTCCATTAGTTTTTGCACACTAGCCATGGGCACAACACACCATGCCTATAACTTTGCTAACCAAGGTTTCTACCTAAGCCTTTCATTCCCGCAACTTTAGCCCAATAGACCCAAATCTGGAATCTAATTATGATTTTCAGTGTGCCACTTCACGAGCTCCTTTCGACGTACATGTGCGATCCATGACATAACCATAGAAGAAATAAACTCATGGATGAAAATCATAGATCACTTGAGCAATTGTAGAAATGAGCTTGAGGTTTCCTCCATTTATAACTTTGTGAGTGACCGCATGGGGCTTTGACCGAATCAACATGCGGTTAGTCCAACCCATAAAATATTAAATTAATTCATAACTTAACTTATCCTCAACCGATTGGAGTGATCTATAGGTCTATCCTCTAGAAAAGAGGAATCAAATTAAATTATTATCTTAATCATCTTCACTGTCCAATGTGGAATTTTACCTTAGCTACAAAAATTAACACTCCCTCTCAACAAGGAAGAATTCCACTTTGCAATCTTGGCTTATAGTTCTCTGCATCATGGAGTCATCAAGTCTCAACACAATTTGTTGATATTTGTTCATTGATCTATATGCCATTATGATATTCATGCATAATCACTTGTCGTCACTGAACATCTTTGTCATGTAGTCGTCATGCTGCGAAACGTTCTCATTAAAAATGATCAATGTACTCTTCATGCTTATTTATGTTTATCTCTTGATTGTTTCTTCTTGTATCCTGAACGTTCTCAGATATAGGAGAAGTGTTTGTTACCAAAGGGGAGCTTGGGCTACCACCATTCATCAGGTTATCATTCTGGAGTCTTTTCCATCGAGCTACTAACTAGAACATCAATAACATAGAGCATATCAATAGGGAGCACATCTCATCTTGTAACCTCATTGGGAAGCACATCTCCCAGAATCTCATGGCGGGGGGGGGGTTATACCCCTACAACCCCATATCCAGAAAATAGGATACCCATCCATGCAAGGGAGATCATTTCGACCGTAGTGTCACATCAAGGAGCTAAATCTAATACGAGAATCACATAGGGTTATTTCACATCGGGGAGCTCCCTCTCAACCCATAATCACAAATATTTATCGCAACCCATCCTGTTTCCCACTGATATTCCCATCGCTGAACCTGAATAATCATGTGGTATAACACCTACATCAGAATCCTGCTTTGACGAGATACCCAACTTACCAAGAGGTAAGGATCACATGCATCCAATCCTTCTCAACCATTGGTAAGACATGAAGGTATTAGTGACAAGCCCTAATTGTGGGTATGATGCCAACTGGGGTATACTTTGCAACAAAAAGTGGTGGGATCAAACTCCAAAGGATCACACAAATCCCATGAGTAACATACAGGAAATACACCCTATTTTCCAGATTTCCATCAATGCTCGAAGATCTCTATCACAATTCGTCATTCTAGGAGCTCAAACATATAGGAAGAGATCACTCAGTGTCCTCGATCAACGCTGCTCTCATATGGTATATGTTGTTTCTTGTACCTACAGGACATTAGGTCAACCATTATGCTAGAATGTACATAATGATGTAAATCACAACAAGATACCAATAACAAGAAGATACTGAAACCATCCTCCCTCTCATGCAGGTGTAAAATACACATGGATAATATAATCATCCTCCCTCTCACAGAGGTTACATGGATACTATAATAATCGTCCCTTTCATGAAAGTATCAATCACAAGTCTCAACTTGTCTTGAACAACTTCGCTATATCAAATCAATGGAGAACACGTAGTCTCAACTATACATATTTGGAATTATTTGTCATCATCGTGTATCCATGTATTATCCATATCATGATCGATCAACTCTCTAAGAAGCTTCTACATCATGCCTCACATCTAGCCTTGCTAGAGGCATTATACCTGACCTCGGTCATTCGATGGACCTCTTGTCCAAGATATCATGGAAACTATCATACTAAGGTAGCATCCAAATGTGCTCATCAATACTAA
Organism: Pinus albicaulis; assembly: GCA_034641835.2. NCBI lineage: Eukaryota > Viridiplantae > Streptophyta > Pinopsida > Pinales > Pinaceae > Pinus > Pinus albicaulis. The sequence goes on along the minus strand of JAXQQM020077631.1, from coordinate 45,617 downwards.
TCTAAACATGATTAGTTTATTCATGCCACTACATTTCATGGGAGAAATATCTCAACCAAATAAAAGATGTTTGGTGTCAATTATAAGTGAATAAGGTCAATGATGAATTCAATCATGTTATATACACATCATATGCAGATGAATGTTGAAAACGGAACATCAAAGCTTCAACCAACTAACAGATTCCGTATCACGTTCAATCAACATTTGAAATTTAAATTATATTATCCAAGGATTTACATTAGACAAAGACATTTCAAAAATATTGCTATATGGAATTTCTTTCCCAATTTCCAAAAATCAATTTAGCATTCCATGATACATCATTATGATATTAAAAATCCATCTCCCACTTATATTTTCATAGGGTCATCACCTATCAATCATAAACTATCAATATGTATAATCAAATCCATAATAAAAAATCAAGGCCATACCTTGGAACTCATTATCTTGACTTCACTAGATAACAATCACATATAAAAAATCTATGAATAGGAAGTTTTGACTACAAAACACTCTATGAGTGTTACACCATTTTTTGGTCATCTAACTCATTATCATTAGATGGACCCAAGTACACCATGTAAGACCAGTTTTACCCTAAGTAAAACTGCTTTCACTATGTTAAAATAGGAAACCCCAAAAGGAAATATTAAACAAACCTATATTTGTTTGATTTTTCTCATGGAATAATTAATTAAACCATAATTTAATTATTATTCCCAGTCATGTTTAACCCAAAATCAAAGAAATTAATTAGATAAACCTTTATTTATCTTATTATTTTCTAGGAATAATTATTTAAACATTATTTAGATAATATTCCTTGTTAAATATGACCAAATCACCCACAAATAATTAAATAAATCATTATTTATTTAATTATCTTTCAACCACTTCCTTAAATAATTAAATAAATCATTATTTATTTGATTATATTCTAACCGCTTCCTTAAAAAGATAAATAAACCATTTATTTATTTATTTTTGACAAATCAAGGGATTTGACCCAAGTCAAATACCTTTTCCCTCCAACAAATATAATAAAATATTCCATAAAAAGTGGATCTAGATCTAGTTAACCCATGCACCAAGATCTAGAATGACCCAATATTTTGTTATAAATAGGAGGGTTTTTCCTACCATTCCTCACCTTTTGTTGCCTATTAGATCACTCTGGATCTATACACTCGGTCACCATTTTCTGCCATTTGCTCCCATTGAGCTCTACTTTTTGCATTGGGTTTTCTACATCAACTAGAGAGAGAAATCTTAGATCTGAAGTGCTGAGGACTCCTAAGAACCCATCCCACTAAGGGGAATTGGATACTCCTTCTGGTTTTCCTCCCAGGTGCCCTATTAATACAAAAATTCTTTCAAAAACGTTCTTGTCTTGTCTATTGGTATATGGAGCAAACCCTTATTTTTCTGCTTAATGTCTTTCCATGCATAGATCTGGTTTTAAGTTTCTTTCTGTCTATTCAACTTCAGATTCAAGGATATTAAGTAAACACTTTTGCTAGGGCTGCTAGTTAAAGGACAGTGGTCCTTTTTCATACACTTCGAAAAAGGATTCATACTAACAAATGGCGACTCCACACGGGTTTTAAATTACGACCGTTGTCGTTTTTCATATTCCTGCATATCCAGCTACTTCAGACCCTAGGGTTTCTTTTCAACTGTTTATTTTTCCTATTTTTATGTTGTTTTTCCCACATAAAACCCTAAAACATTACAATTTCTAACTTCTGTGTGTTTCTGGCCCTATTGCGCATGTGTTTGACACACAATTGATAGAGACTTAGGGCAATCCTTTCAAAACTAAGCGAGACAAATTAACGGGGGTCGTACTTTTGGCCCAAAATCAGACTCCGGACCTCCAGGTCGCACTTTCGTCTCTTTTCACACCAGACCGAAACGCCTAAATGCCGAGAATTCGCCAGTTTTTCAGTGATTTTTCTGCAATTTTTTTGGGTTCTGCTGCAGCTTCTGTCAGGGTTTTTTAGCCTTTGTCTCAGCCCGCTTTGACCAAGTTCTGATCTGTTTTTACTCATCTAAGTGGGAACCTAGCCCCCTAGGGCTTTAGTACCCTCCACTTTTTGTGGAAGAGTTTTAGCCGTTTCAGCCGTCTGTTTTTCAGAGCTTCAGCCTCCTTTTTTCCAGATCTGTTACCTCCCTTTCAGATCCTTTGAAATCAGCCTTTCTTCCTTTCAAATCACCTCCTGTCGTTTTGTTTGGACCTACTTTGAGGGCCTCCACCTTGCCCCCTCCGGTTTTTGCTGATTCCCTTCCTTTTTCTAGCCACCTTGCCTCTGTCTCTTGGCTGTGATCTGCACCTCTTTTCAGCAGCTTTATCCTTTAGATCCCTGTCCCTTTTGACCTTAGATCTATTGGCCTCTTTTCCGTGTGTTTTGCCTAGATTTTTCCCTTTCTTTTCAGATTAGTTTTGAGAGACCCGCCTTCTTGGGTTAGATAGATGCACAAGTAGCTGTTATTTTTCTGTTATTTCAGCAATATATACTGTTCTCTGTAGGTTTATTTTCAGTTACACAGCACACTTTTTTCTTTCTCTCAAAACGGAAAGGGTTTAAAAATTAAAATTAACGCACACCACACACTGACCCTAAGCGAAGAAGCGCCTGGTTAACACCGCCTGGCAAAGACTCTAAAATCAATTGTCACTGCACCTTTTCTGCCCTTGACCTTAATTGATTTTGTCCCTTTTTGCCCCTGTTGGTTTCCTTCTTCCTGTCATCATTGCGCCCCCAAGGCGCCTTTCCCGGAGACTTCTTGGCCTTCATCCTCAGTTTCTGGTCGATCGACCTGCTCCGCCCCGTCGTCGTCGAGCCAGTCCACCTTCGTGTCTGCACTCAGACTCCTCTCCTGATTCATCGGGTCCTCCTTCTCCTCCTGGTTCTCCCCTTGTCACCTTCACTATGTCTGGTCCAGGGCCTAATGCTAGCGGTTCTCCCGGCCCTAATGCCGGCCCTACTACTAGCGGAACCACCACAAGAACTACCCTGGCCACCCCTATGCTGCCGTACATTGCAGGCCTCAGCCTCCCCGATTTCCATCAGTTGATCAATGACCCCATTCACCACAATGCTAATTGGCCTGCTATGCCAACCAAGCTCCCCTCCGACATCCCTAAGTTTGAGGGCCTTAATGGCGAAGATCCAACCAATCATGTCTGAACTTTCCACATGTGGTGTTCCTCCAATTCCATTACCGATGACTCCATCCGTCTTCGTTTTTTCCAACGCACGCTCCCCGGTGAAGCTTCTAAATGGTATGTCGAACAAGCCACCTCTACCCATACCACCTTTGAGACTCTTGCCCAAGCCTTTTTGTCGTACTTCCAGCTCCCTCTCCGATACGATACTGGCACGGAGCTCTTGACTTCCTTTAAGCAAGCCTCTTCAACACACCTTTCCGCCCATGTTCAGGAATGGCGACGAAGACGGAGCTTATGTCGAGCCCCTCCCTTCGAAGATCGGGTTTACATGGACTGGTTCCTGCGCACCCTTCCCGCTCCCATCGGAAAAGATGTCGCCTCTCATTTTCCTCAAACTGAAGAAGCCGCCCTCCAAATAGCCTTGAAATATGACCTGATCTACGCTCAATCTGGTTATGTTTATACCGTTCTTCCTGACCTCCCCAGGCCCGGTGGCGCTAACGCCCCGGGGGCATCTCATTCCCCCGACGGTATCGTTGGAGCCCTTTCCCACCCATACGCTCAACCTCCTATGGGATATGGTCTCCCTCAGGGAGGGGCCAGCTCCTCCAGCACTCTTCCCCCTCCCGGTAGCATGTATCCAGGATACGGCATGCCTCCTCCTTTTGCCCAACCTCCTGCTTACCTCAATGTTTCCCAACCTACCCATTACCCTTATCCGCAGCCTGGTGCGCCAGCTCCTCCAGCATATGCGCTTCCTCCTCCCTTGCCTCCTCAACCCCAGCACCAGCACCTACAGCCCCCTCCAGGGCAAGTATTTGCACAGCAGGGCGTGACTAATCCCCCTTCTTCTCAAAGAAGGCAGAGAGGCAATCCAAACCCATCTGCCCCTGGTACCCGTGGACCCAATCCTGGTGTGGACCCTAACACTGCCAACCAGCAACAGGGCACTCAGCCCAAGTCGGACAGGCCGCTTCGCACAAGTAAGCCTTGTTCGTGTTGCGGTGTTTATGGTCATTACACCCACGATTGTCCCCTCTTACCCCAGATGCGGCAGATGTGGGAGTCTCAAGCCACATTGCGCGGACAAAACGCCTCCCCTCATGCTCCTCCTAATGTGGCCACTACCCAGCCAGCTGTGTTTACTGATCCTTTCCCTCAGCAAGGATTCATGGCTACCCAACCGCCCGACAGCCAGGTAGCCACCCCCCCTTCCCTTTCTGGTTCCTCTGATTACCAGATCCTTATGATGCACTCCGATCCTAACCCGTCCGTCGATCTTCACCTTCAAACTCGGTCTCGCCAGTACTCCAAGCCTCCTGCTCAGTCTGCTCCCGAGCCTCCTTCTTCAGGTTCTCCAGAGCCTCTTTCGTCACCCAGTGGCCCCTTACATATCCATCAACCAAAAGTTGAGGTTCATACCAAGATACCTAATGGCCCACTACGTCGAAACGCTGCTCCCAGTCGAGCTGCCCATTCGTATAGCATACTAGATGATTTGACGCAATCTCCTGCCGCCATTTCCACACTGGAACTCCTCCAGTCGTGCCCTTCCCAAAAGAAGGCTCTACTATCTGCCGTGGGTGCTGTAGATCCTGCTGACGACCAAATGATTGTTTTCGACGCCACTCAATCAGACCATCCTCCTCTCCCTCCTTCCGTCACCTTCCAAATCCCAGTCAAAATCCGGAATGCCAACGTGTCCCGGTGTATCATTGATGAGGGGGCATCCACTTGCGTGATGTCCGCTTTGGTTTGGAAGCAACTCGGATCCCCTGAACTAGCCCCTTCCACGATCACCCTTCGAGCATGGGACGGTCATGCCTCCCAGCCCATTGGCCTGTTTCGTAATTGTCCTATCACCCTCGCTGGTAAGACTGTTTGCGTTGACGTCGAAGTCATCGACGCCCCGCTAGATTACAACATTCTATTGGGGCGAAGCTACACCTATGCTATGTCTGTTGTCCCATCCGCGGTCTTTCGCAAGATGTCTTTCCCCCATAATGGAAAGATAGTCACCATTGACCAGTTGACATATCATGAGCCAAAATCTCAGACCTCCCCTGGGACAACCATCTCTTCTATAGCCAACAAGCAAACCGTCGATTCCTTAACCAGTGTCTCCCTCGGCGTTTACAAAGATTCCTCCCTACTTGGAACTTTCCCTAACCTTCCCCCCCCTCCTGTCACTGATTCCAGCTCATCGAATGTTTGCATGATGCAATCGTCCCAGGCTGCCCGTAAGCAGCCTGCCTCGGCTAGTCAGCAACCTCCCCCTTGCCCTCCGCAACCCACTCCTAGCCATTCATCTCAGCCAGCCAGACCTCCTCCTTCTGGCCCTACCCCTACAGCTGGTATCCCTGAACCCCTTTATCCTCCTGGATCGGTTCCTCCTGGCCTTAACCATCTCGAAGCCATCCCTCCTGGTCATTACCCTGCTGGGAAGATACCGTTCCTAGCTCCCCCACCAGGAGTGTACACGGTACCGGTCATGGCCACCCTCTCTCTTCCTAACTTGACCCTTGGGATTCCCGTCTGGTACCATGATCCTCTAGCCACAACCCCGCCTGGTCAACCCAAACCTTATATTGCTTTGACCCCGGTTCAACCAGTCCCCATGACTTCTCCCGCTGCAACAGTGCCTCAGTCACCTCAACAGGAACCACCTCCTGTTGTGACTGCTTCGGGTAAGAAGGGCAAAGCTCGCAAGGGGGCGTCAAAGGACAAGGCTGCCCCGACAAACCCTACCCCTCCTCAACCTCCAAAGCATACCATCCAGTGTGCTTTGTGTGATGTTGTCGGCCACGCCACCCATACCTGTCCTGGAGTGCTTCGTCTCAAGCCCATGGTTAATGTCACATTCCCTGAGTCCACGGTCTCGGAAGCCTCTGTTCCTTCCGTGACCACGCTCAAGAACCCAAAGACTATTCACACCAACCGCCCCTGTGCTTTGTGTGATCTCCATGGCCATTACACCCATCTTTGTCCCCGCCTCGAGGATTTCCGCCCCTCTCTAGCCGCGGTCCACCATTTCGAGGCCAAGCGCAATGAGTCCACCTCTCCCCTATTTGCGCATTCTGCTTTAGTAGAACTACCAGATATGACTACTCCCATTAACATTCCCCCTCCTGATGTCGAGATGACAGAGCCTTCGTCCAACATTTTCTACCTATCATCATCCATGAGACCCTCGGGGAACATTCCATCTGAATCCTCCCCTGTTATTTCGCTTGACCTACCTTCCGCGATCATCTTGGGCTCAACATCGGTAGATCCTCTATCTACTTACTCTTCGGTCACCCCTTGTGACGATGCGCATGTGAACCTCTCTTCTCATGATGATGATTCAGGTCGCTTCACCACGTCCGGTGGTCCTTCTTCCACCAGTCACCCCATCTTTTATCACGATGACGACATTATGGAAGAAATTCCCACCCCTGACTTTATATATTCCCCCTTACATCGAACCCATGTGTTCACACCACATCCACCTTGTGGCCATTACATCTAAACCCAATGTTTGGGTAAGGGGGCACCCACATTTGAGAGACCAAGCATGATGCAGGTTAAATTCTCCACAAACTTCCTAGTGTATCTCGGTCGAATAGATTTAACCCGTATTCTCTCCAGATTTGGAAGAACCTCTAGAGTCCCATATCACTTCGTATCACTTGTGATGATACACTCATCGTTCCCTCTCATCTTGCATAAGCAACCCGCCTCTTAGATGTGGATATAAAAGGTGTCTTTGTAATTCTTCTTCCCATTAATCAAGGCTTTAAATCCAGTGACTAATTTTGTTTCAAGAGTGTACTCAGTCTGAGGCGGCTATTTACTCAAGAGTAATGTTTTGCAGTATAGTGCTTAAAATCCACAAGTAAATGAAAGCTGGAAATAAAATCTACTTACAACAAAGCACTTTAAGACTTAAATCATGCATTCGGAAAAATAAGCAATGTATCAGTCAAGGGTCCAGTAACAATAACTCATCCCTTTGGAAACTGATGTAACCAAAAGTAACCAAGGAACAGATCATTAATCTGGGGACTAGACAGAAAATGCCAATGCCCACTACAGTTTCAGATCGTTCTTCACACCAAAGCAAAGATAATGCAAATAACAAGAAATGGAAAGCTGTCATTGAAAGTAAACTAGGAAAGCTCTTTAAAAGCAAACTCTTGCAATTAATCAACCAAACTAAACAGCGAAGTAAAGAACATGAAACTGTAAAGCATTACGATTCAAAGAAATAGGAACTAAATCAAACCATCACATGGAGGAAATTGGAAAGATATGATACAACAGCAGCATACTCCACCAGAGGCTGGGCGCTTAGCCGCCAGCGGATGCTGCTGGGCTACTTCAGATCAGGTGAATGAACAACAACCCTTTTATTTATTCATCCTCAAATTGTGAAATCATTACAACAGTAAAAGCTTTGAAGATTACAATGGCAATGCAACAATCCCTATCCTATCATGAATAATCCATCTTCATTCTTGAATCTCTAAGTCTGAATCCTCAATTCCATCATTCGAATCCATCTCGAATCATCCTCAAAGTCCTTCCCTCTCTGATCTCTGTTCTGATTTAAATACAAAGAGAGCAGAGAGTGGTTACAATAGAGATAATTACAACATGATTCTATTACAAAATTGGTTTGCTTCTAACCATTTGATCAACAAGAACAAGGCGAATTTGGCTTTGCAACTGAGATTTGGAGGACGGCCGCAACAACAAATCTGAGAAAATCGTGCTCAAAGAACCCTGCGTTTCTCTTAGTACAAGCCGAATTTGGGCAAACCGTTCTTTGTTAAAGTTAATTGGGTCCGTTCTGGACAAAACCCATGTTCCGGATTTTCCAGATTCTTCTTCATTTGCTCAGAATCTCAACCGCAAAACTGTCACTCCTTATTCCAGCGCATTTCTGAGTTGGCACTTTTAATGATCAAATCTTCAATCTGGAAATTACCTTGGAGGCTAAAAATGGTGAATAATGTTATAACCAACTTATTAAAACTATCATCGATAAAATAATTCATAATCATCAATTTATTAGAAATAAAGGAAGATAAATAATATTCATCCATAAGAGCATAAATCATTTATAAAATGGATTTAAATAATAATTTATAATAAATGACGTGATGAAGAATGGTAGAAATGGGTGGAATAAGCGTTCACAAGTGATAATAATAATGGCATATTAACGGCCCAACATACCCCCACACTCAATATGTTGCATGTCCTCATGCAACGAAAACTGAATATATTGCATGTCCTCATGCAACCCAAAGACAAAAAACCATGTGTTAACCAAGCAATAAAAAAATATGTTCATCTCAGCTCATGAAATGGATAGAACAAATGAATTCTTCCTTAATTAATGAATATTCAATTTTAACAATCTTGATGAAGGCATAACAATTTTTACATTGACATTCAACTATATGTATGAAGTTGCAACAAAATATGATATAAGTAACAACAAACTTCATTAACCATTTTCTCAAAAACTACAAACCAGCTTTTGTTGAAATTTGACAAGTAAATTTATAATATATGAATGCCTTTATGATCCAAAAATCAGATCGTTTTGATGCACGGATCATGAGATATAAACAAAATGGCTGTAGGTGAGAGTGCATGATTTCCGAAATTTTATGAACCAATTTATCTTGAAATTGTCTGGGTTTGTATTAATGATACGTCCGTGTTTTCCAAAAATCACAAGAATTGAGTTCATAGTTTTAAAAATATTATGGAAATCAATTTCTACACTGAAATTGTGTGCCTTAAATGAGAAAGAAAATAGAAACATCCATCATGCGTAGCAATTCCTCCCCCTCTCTGAAAAATTAGCATGCCCTCATGCGATGCTAGAAAACAAATAGAGGTGGTTGCTACCAGCTGTTGAATTCTATGCTTGGTGTAAAACAACATGGAATAAGGGAGGTGTTGAGAATGAATAAGAATAGCAATGGATAATAAAGAATATGAATGGCATAGTCATAAGAAATAAATGAATGAAAGGAACACTCCCCATACTCGAAAATGATACGTCGCTGAAAAATAGGGAGTGGTATAGATGTGAACTGAAGGATGATAAATGATGCTCAAAATGGATTTTTTTGAAATTCTCCTAAATTCGTAATAAATCAAAAAATTATGCGATTTTACCTCAAGTTTTACCTTCAAAAATGTGGAATGACATATATGGACTGGCATTTGTTGAAGCTGATGTAGGCAGAGTTGGTGCTGAAAGTGATACAAAAGGTAGAATCCAGGTAAGCACATCATGTCTGAAGAATTGTTCACGTGCGCGAGCCTCTTCTGTTAAGTGCAATAGTGTGGTCATGCTATGAATAGAATTCTGCCCATACTTGTTGTTTTCCTGTAAACAAAGCACTATTTGGCATACAATGTTCTTGAATCCATAGTGTAAGCAATAGATAAGATGCATGCAAAAATTTCAATCAGAAAAACTTATGTATACATGCAATACTAATATTTTGGCAAATCAACAAGTGATGGCAGAGTGCAGTAATTATATCGCATGAAATCCCATAATGCATACATTCCCCCCTCCAATTGGAAAAGGAATTCCATGACCATAAAGCATATGAGAGGTGTTGTGCTGATGGCAAGGCAAGAGAATGAACAATATAGCAGTGAATGAAGCAGAGTACACATATCAATGATAGATATGAGCGTGGCTATATATATGAATAGTATTATAAAATATTACCTAGAATATGCTCTATAATCTATCTCGAAATTCATACCCAATTGAGCATGGGTCCCATGTATGCTAAGTTTCATGGCTCCTTGTTCAGCCATCTACTACATGGTCCCCATATGAATGAAAAGGTAGGCTATATATATACATGGGTGTGGGGGTGGGGGAGGAGATTACAAAGGCTCCACTTGGGGCATGTTGATTGGCATATAGAGGTGAATTTATTATGGTTGGAAAATCAGGCTCAAACAATGCAGAACCTCATCATATTATTTTAATTAGATTTTTTTGTTGAATAGTCATAACCTTATACAATTTTATGTTTCATGGGACCTCCAAAATGGTGGCCTGCAGCTAACTCCACAAAAATTCATTGATTACTTTAGTTACATGTGTTGCAAGTTGGCTAGGCCTATTTGGATATCGGTTGGTTTCCATGTGGTGCCATGTGATTGGGCCACATAGATCCATCCCATTGGCCCACATTTCTACTCATTAACCCCTTTCCTTGCCACGTAAATCACCCCTATGATTTCACATCATGGCATGTGGTGTGTCCTAGGGTTGAAATTTTGTGCCCCTTGAGGGGTGCCACATGACACCTCCTACTTGTGCCACACGACACCTCCTATTTGTGCCAAATGGCATTGTCATTGCCTTTTTTTCATGTTTGCACAAAAATTCAGATGAGCATAAATTTTCCATACAAAATCACATTGAGGTGTTATTCATGCTGTTCGAATCATATCAATGATGTATATATCACTTGGTTCTAATTTTATTGGGATTTTAGGACATAAAATTTTGAGGTTTTTTGGATCCTATTATGGACCTAACTACCTATTCTTTCATGTTGGGCTAATACACACCTTTACAAGTTTTCAATTATTTTTATCTACACTAAAAAAAATTCCAACCTTAGCGGCATGAACCTCTCTGATGAGTTACAATCACTCGCCTTTAGGAATGCATAACCTATCTAACCTGTAGAGTAACCCATTATGGATATGGTAATCAACTATTATATCATGACCATGCACATGAATCTAACTTTGAAACTATTTAAACACCTCCATTAAATCAGCATACTTCGTGTATGGGTATTTGTATGCATCATGGGTGAAAGGATCAATATACACAAAAATTCCAAAATTTGTGATATTTGATTTGGGTTGTCTTGAAAGCATTCCAGCTACATTTTTTTTGCTACCCTTCTTGTACTATATCGGTAAATGAAAATATTATAAAAACCTATCCAATTTTAATGCCTCATCTATTTTAGCTCACTCTAGGCATGTAAGTACTATAGTCACTAGTGATTTATGTGGATTACTATCGCTTTTTCCATTATATAAAGTTTCCACTTATTCACAACTTGATCCAAAGCATATATCTCCTTGTGATAGGCAGGGTAGTTAAGAATGATCCCATAAAATACTTTAGAATGGTAGCATACAAGTCTTCCTCCTTGCATTAAGACAACTCCCATAACATATTTATTTGCATGTATCTCCACTTTGAAGAGCTACTCTGAGTTTCGTAATGCTAGAATTAGTGCTTGATTGATCTTATTCTTTACCTCTTCAAACTCCCTCTATATTCCCATTCCCCACTAGAAACTCTTTCTATTGATTTTTATGGTGTAGAGTGGTGCTACTACTACTGAAAATGAGGCCATGAATTTCCTCATGTGTGGTGTTTCCCCAATGAATGTAATAACATCAAAAACATTAGTAGGTAATGACCACATACAAATGACATACATATTTTTAGGATATATCTTCATCTCTCACCCATGTATCACATATACTAGATACAATCAAGATTATTGTGCACATTCACACTTTTTGAGATTTTCTAGTAACTGGTGATTCTTTATTTCCCTTAGAAACTGCATCAAATGTGAGATTTTCTCTAGCCATGTAGCATTGTATATTGGTATATCATCTGAATAAATAATAACTAAAAATTGTATAAAAGGGAACAATATATCATTCATTAATCTCACAAACATAACTAGCGCATTTCATAGGCCAAATGGCATGACTAACCCATTATACAAGCCTTGACTTGTTTTGAAGGTGGTCTTCCAAGTATTTTCTTCTTTGACCACAACCTGGTGATAACCTATCTTTAAGTATAGCTTGGTGAATTATTTGGCTTATTGCTACTAATCCAAAAAATCATCTATCTTGGGAAGGCCATATCTCTTATTCAATCTAATTTAAAAAAAACAACCGTATTGAATACACATCCATTAATTCCCATCCTTCATTGGCATAATGGTGATGAGTTCCCACATGGTTAGGCACTTTTTCGCATGAGAACCTATTTTAGTAGCTGTTGCCACTACTTCTTCACCTCATTTCACTCTATAACATACTACATGTGTATCCCAATATTTATCAACAAAGGTTCTAGTAATGACTAAATCTCATTCTCTACTTCCCTCTTAGGTGGTAGTCCTTTAGACTTGTGTAGCACACCCTTGTATGCTTGTATAAAATCTTCTAGTTGTTGATTTTGTTCCATAGTGTACCCATTTAAGGATGAATTAGCCTTATGGACCCCTCTACAGTTTTATTTTCTCTTTTAAAAAATTATTTCTTTGTATAACTAGTAATGGTCTTAGCATGGTTGGCACTTACTAGCGAGATATTTGACTTTCCCTTATGCCCATTGATTATGAATAATTTTTAACCCTTTACGAGGTGGTACTTGTTGGCTCTCAACATAATATTTAATTTCACAACTACATATAGGGACTTTGAAACACAACACCACATACATATAGTGGAACTACATCCAATTCTACTTCGTTATTAAAGTTGAAATTGATAAAAAAAATTATTTTTCACTATTTTATTACCTTTATCTATGCCTCATTTTTTACCTATATGAATGGATAGGGGCTTGGTATGTAAACAGCCCCAGTCCTAGTTTCTTGAATAGATTTTCTATTATGATATTTTCCTTTGATTCGAAGTTGAATATGCATGAATTTTGATCTTCTTGACCTCTATATTTATATGGAAGAATAAATTCATTTACCTCTCTTCATATTGTTGAAGGATACTTAGATTCATATCATTTTGCATTGATGTAAAAAAAATATTACCATCCACATCTTAGTTACTCTCGAGTTAGTTACTTGAATAAGTTCCCATGATATTTTTCTTCTCTAGCATGTTTCTTTCTACTATTTGGTTTTATATCTATACAAAACTTCTAAAAATTCTCCTCCATATGACTATAAATATTATTATGGTTGCTAGGATCTTTGCACTGTTGTGTTCTGGCTTCTATATTTTTTTTTTCCCACCTTTTCATTTCTTATTCCCCTCGTTGGATGCTTTTTGGTGCTCCTTATCCTTTAACCCACTTTATTTCCCTATATTATAGCCTATGTTATCTATATAATATTAATATACATAGGCCTCCTCCATTTTTCCAGGTTTGAACAAAATTATTGTTTCTCCTTATCCCTTAACCCTCTTGATTTCCCTATCTTCTGGCCTATGTTATCTAGATACTATTAATATACATAGGTCTCCTCCATTATCCCAGGTTTGAACAATATCACTTTCTTCCACAAATGGATCATTAGACCCCCCAAATACATGATTAGTACATATGGCTTCTTCAGGGAGACACCCATCATTATGGCCATATATCTAAATTATGTGGTGTACTCATGTAATAGTATTTTCCCCTATCCCTTACTGAAGTAATTCCACCATATCCATTGGTCCTATACATACTTGATTTAATAAAAATATGAATTTATGAGATTTTTGAAATCCTGAACCTACTTATGCACTAGAGGATCTCCCTCCAGACTTAGGGTTTTCATGTGGCTTTCCTACCAGGTCAAGGCATGGCCCTTTAATTCTATACAAGTAAATAAAATACTTTCTTATTCCTATATATGATTAACACTAAAATAAAATTTTAACTACTAAAACCATTTATTTAACTTCAAAACATCAATATCACCTTTCTATGGCTCAATGTGACCTTTTCCTCCATTTTGAATAAAGACTGTGAATGGTTCATGAAACTCAAACTTGGTTTATCCTTTTTGGGTTCTTTTTTCAACTTCCTCTTCGGTTCTTCCCAATATCAAATCTAATTTAAAAAAATTTAGTAGAAATCCAATATTCTTTGAATAACTTGAGCTTATTGTTCAATTTTTCTATGAGGAGGCTCAAATTATTGTTTATATCTATGACTTGTGCTTATAGTGGCACAAACCTCTCCTTTGTATGATTTTTAGGATTATTGATAGATTTGAGAGCCATGAATGGGGGTCTATAGTGTACTTTCTCTTTCTATTATGTTGTGAATTTTAACCCTAGTCATAGGAAATTTATTTATGTAAATAAAACTAGTGATTATATTAAGGATAAACTCATTTGATTTTGACTCTTAGGGTTAATTTTCCTACATGTGGGAAATTTAGGCCTATTTTCCATCTCTATTTTAGTCTTATACATTTTTCAGCCTACTTATACTCTGGGTCCTTAATGGTAGCCTCAGCTAGTGGTTCTTACACATCAAATTCATTTTGGTTATATTTTATTTCATATACACATCAAAACTTTCTAATTAAGGTGTCTGCTAAGTTTTCCTTCTACTTTAAATGTATTATATAAAATTTGAATTTACATAAAAATGTGGTCCATTCGACCCGTTGGGAATTCATAGTGGCCTGATTAAAGAAACTGGTCAGGCTACTATGATCTATCATCAATAATAACTTCTCTACCAATAGGTAATAGCACCACATTTTTATAACATGAACTAATGCTGTGAACTCCAAATCATAGGTTGAATACCTTTGTTCGTGCTCCTTCAATTTGTAGGACTCGTAAGCCACAACATTACCTTCTTGCATCAACACCACTCCTACACCTTCTTGGCATAAATTGGTGCACACCATAAACTCCTTTTCTGGGTATGCTACATTTAATACTGGGGCTGAAGTCAGTAATTATTTTAATTGTTCAAACCCCTTATGGCAGTATGTTTTCCATTTAAATACACTTCCTTTCTTCTACAGGGAAGTTATGGGGTAAGAAAATTTTGAGAAATATTTGATAAATCAATGATAGTAACCTTCAAACCCCATGAATGATTGTATGCCGACGACATTTTTTGGAACAACCCACTTCATAATTGTTCAGATATTTTCCGGTTCAACAACTATTCCTTCAACAGAGATTATGTGACCCAAATATTGAATATGATATTTGAAGAAATCACACTTGCTATATTTGGTATACAAGTGATTTTCACAGAGATTTTGTCAAAAAAACCAGATATTTTTCTCATGCTATATCTCATTTTTAGAATAAATTAGGATATCATCGATAAAAATTAAAACAGACTTGTCTAAATAAGGTTGAAAGGTGCCATGCATGAAACTCATAAAAGTTGTAGGGGCATTTTTCAGGTCGAATGGCAATACTACTAACTCATAGTTCACATACTAAGTTAGAAAATAAGTCTTACAAACGTCTTCATCTTTGATCAAGATTTGATGGTATCCTGATCTTAAGTTGATTTTGGAAAATACACTGGCTACCCGCACTTGATCTAACAAATCATCAATTTGTGGCAGCGGGCACTTGTTCTTGATAACCAGTTTGTTTAGCTGCCTGTAATCAATGCATAAATGCATGGTTACCGGAGCCCCGCAAGGGGATGCACATGGACAGATAAAAACCTTATCAATAAGATCTTGTAGCTCTATTTTGAGCTCAGTTAGCTCTGGTATATGCATTCAGAAATGGGTTCTTAATATGGGGGCTGCTCCAGGAATCAATTCAATAGTGAATTTAATATCATGTTTGGGTCATAAACCCGGTATTGACTTTGGAAACACATCCACAAAGTCTTGAACCACTAGTATATTCTCAAGAGTGATTATCTTATCATTAGAATTCATATATCCCACCTGAAGCGTGTAAATACGGCATCCCTTTTCGATGCATTTTACCAATTGGTTGGCTATAATATTACACAACATAACATCCTTCTTAATACCCTGTAGTTTATTTCGTGTACCATCTCACTAGTAGATATGGTCAATTTTCCAACACTTTAGTTCTGACAGTTTTGACGTATTGTCGGAAATTTCCCCAAATTTTGTCAATTTTTTTTAATCCCACAAACAAGGGTCACTCTAGCGATGTTTAGGGAGTATCGTTGGAATTGCGATGTTTAGGGGTATTTTCAGAATAGCGACGTTTCAAGAGCATCTCAGAATCATGACGTTGATTTCCGAATCATCGAAATGGTGAAATTTTGGTTTGCACTCAAAAGTGTGATGTTTTGGGATGTCATTGGAAGTGCGATGTTTATGAATGAAGTGTCAAAATGGCAACGTTTTGGGATGCCGTCGGAAGTGCGACAATTTTTGTATGTCGTCGCAAGTGCGACGTGTATGAATGCATCGTCAGAATAGTGACGATTGCATGTGATGACACCTACGTAAACGCGTTTGGGTCAGGTTAGTTCAGGTCATTCCATGTGAGGGTTGCTAAGGAAACATGTCATTTGAACGGGTCAGGTCAGTTCGTGTGAGGGCACCCAAGGAACGTGTCTGGGTCAGGTCATGTCGGGTTGTGTGATGCGGCCCAAGGAATGCGTTTGTGCTAGGTCGTGTGATTGGGTCATGTGAGGGAACCCAAGGAAACACGGTTGGGAAGCCGAGTTGGCTCTGGTTCAGTCATGTCGTGTGAGGCCACCTAAGGAAACATGCTCATTCAGGCTGGGTTGAGTCGTGTGATGGCGCCCAAGGAAACGCATTTGGGTTGGGTTAGGTTGAGTCATGTTGTACTGTGAGGGTGCCCAAGGAGACATGTTTAGTTGGGTCGGGTCATGTGAGGGTGCCCAAGGACCGCGTCCATGTCGAGTCATGTATGGTCATGTGAGGGCGCCTAAGGAAATGCATTCGAGTGTGTCACGTCGAGTCTGGTTCAGTTGTGCCTTATGAGGCCGCCCAAGGAAACACGGTCAGATCAGGTCAAGTCAGGTCGTGTGAAGGTGTTCATATAAAAAATGCTATGTTTTGACTGTCCTATAGCTTTTTCATGTTTGTGCGATTCATTTTTCGTTTGCTCCCTCGTGCACCCTTCGTTCGAGCAGGTCAGATCATGTCGTGTGAGGGCACCACAGGAAACGCATTCAGTTCAGAGAGTGTGAGGGAGGCCATATAAAAAATTCTAAGTGCCTTGTGCACGCTTGTGTGACCTATTTTTTATTTTATCCCTTATGCGCTCGACGTTTGGATGGGTCATGCTAGGTGGGTTGGTGTGATGACGCCCAAGGAAATGTGTTTGGGTCAGGTCAGGTCGATTCATGCCATACTATGAGGGTGCCCAAGGAAATGCATTTGGGCGGGTCAGGTCGGCCCGGGTCATGTGAGGGTGCCCAAGGAACGTGTCTGGGTCGGGTCATGTTGGGTCAGGTGAGGGTGCCTAAGGAAATGCGTTCGGGAGGGTCGGGTTGTTTTCAGTCCCTATGAGGCCGCCAAAGGAAAAGAGTTCATTCGGGTCAGTTCAGGTCATGTCATGTAAGGGCACCCATTAAAATGCATTTGCGCAGGTCTGGTCGAGTCGGGTCATGTCATGTGAGGGCTCCAAATGAAACGCATTTAGGCAGGTTGGGTTGGGTCGGGTCGTGTCGTGTGAGGGTGCCTACTAAAACCTGTTCGGGAAAGTCAAGTCGGGCCATGTCATGTGAGGGCTCCCAAGGAACGCGTCCGGGTCGGGTCATGTCGGGTCATGTGAGGGCACCCAAGGAATTCTTTTGGGTTAGGTTGTGTGATCAGATCATGTGAGGAAACCAATGGAAATCATTTGGGAGGGTTGGGTTGGCGTTGGTCGCATTGTGCCATGTGAGGCTGCCCAAGGAAATGCATTAATAGGGGTCAGGTCAAGTCATGTGATGGCGCCCAAGGAAACGCATTTGAGTCAATTCATATCGGGTCATGTCGTACTGTGAGGTTGCCTAAGGAAACATGCTTAGGTGGGTCAGGTCAGGTCAGGTCGTGTGAGGGCTCCCAAGGAACGTGTGAGGGTCAGGTCGTGTAGGGTCATGTTCGGGTGCCCAAGGAAACATGTTCGGGTGCCCAAGGAAACATGTTCGAGTGGGTAGGCTTTGGACCGATTCATGTCATGTGAGGCCGCCCAAGGAAATGCATTCGGGCTGGTCAGATCGGGTTGGGTCGGGTTGTTAGAAAATTATATATTACAGAGCAATACAACACATAAAATATGCAGAAAACACAAGCACACAAAACACATAAAACCAGAGAGACACAGATATACCTGGTTCACCCAGTTTGGGCTATGTCCACCCCTAATAGCCAGTCCTTCATTTCTATTATCCAACAAAATGAAGAGACACAACCTACAACAGATCCACTGTAATATCCTATTTTCTCTCTCACAGTCTCCCTATCTGTTTCTTGCTCTAATAATACATATACAATAAAAAACCACAATACAATGCCCTCATACAAGTGAGGGGTTGCCTTCTAGGGAAAAAAACCCTAAAATAAAGATAACTTCTACTGTCAAATCATCTGCCTAATGAACGACCTAGATTGACTAGAAATTACTATACTTTTGCAAGGCAATTTTACATCTATTTTTAGCTTTGGGGGCACTGACCCCGAAACCCCCGTCGAGAGACTGTTGGCCCTCGGACCCCCTAGCCGAGGGGTCAGCCCCTCCACACCCCCCCCCTGCTGCAGGGGTGTACAGTTTTCCTGGGGAATACATCCAGCTAAAACAAGGATCCCTGAATTAGGATGAAAATCAGGCTCCACACCCAACACGGCTCTCGTCGGGTTAGGTCGTGTGAGGGTGGTTGTATCAAAAATGCTAAATTTTGACCACTTGTGTTGTTTGTGCACATTTTTGTGATCCATTTTCTATTTTCTCCATAGTGTGCCTTTAATTCAGGTGGTTCGGGTCATATCGTGTGAGGGTGCCATAGGAAACGCGTTTGGGTCGGATTGTCTGAGGGAGGACATATAAAAAATTCTAAGTTATGACCACCTGTGTGCCTTGTGCATGTTCGTGGGACTCGTTTTCCATTTTCTCCCTCGTGCCTTCGACGTTTGGGCAGGTCGGGTCGGGTCAAGTCATGTGATGGTGCCCAAGGAAACAAGTTCGAGTCGAGTTGGGTCAGGTTGTGTCATACTACGAGGGTGGTTAAGGAAACGCATTCAGGCGGGTCAGGTCGGGTTGGGTCATGTGAGGGTGCGCAAGGAATGCATCTGGGTCGAGTCATGTCAGGTCGTTTGAGGGTTCCCAAGGAAATTCCTTTAGGTGGGTCGGGTCGGGTCTGGTCATATTGTGTCGTGTGAGGCTACACAAGGAAATGTGCTCAGATGGGTCAGGTTAGGTAGTGTCATGTGGGGGCACCCAAGGAAACGCGTTTGGGTGGGTTGGGTTGGGTCGGGTCCTATCGTGTGAGGGTGCCCAGAAAAAATGTGTTCCGACACTTCATGTCAGGTCGGGTCGAGTGATGATGTGTGAGGGAGCTTGAGGAAATGCGTTCAGGCAGGTTAGGTCAGGTCAGGTTATGTGAGGGAACCCAAGGAAATGAGTTCGAGCGGGCCAGGTTGGTTCGAGTCTTCTGAGGCCGCCCAAGGAAATGCATTCATGTGGGTCGGTTCGGGTCGTGTGAGGGCACCTAAGGAAACGCGTTCAGACGGGTCAGGTCAAGTCGCATCATGTGAGGGCACCCAAGGAAACGCGTTAGGGCAGGTCAGGGTGGGTTGGGTCAGGTCATGTTAGGGTGCACATGGATGTGTTGTATTGGAAGTTGCACAATCCCATTATCGAAATGTGAAAAAATACGCAACTAGATACTTACAAAACAGGAAATAAAAGAGAATAATTTTTTTGAGAAATAGAGTAATAAACAAAGGGGACTGTCTAGGATGCCAATTAATTCAAATTGGGTTGGGATTCCATGTGCATGCACTTGGTATGTCTGAAAAACACTTTCTCTAGTTTGAAAATAAGTCAAATTAGATTGGGAGACCCAAAATTAGCAAAATATTCCAAAATAGATTGAACTAGAAGTAAGTGGAGTTAGAAATCAAATATAACTAATTAATGACTCTCACATGCAAAATAAGAACTAGTTAAATTTAGTTGAACTCCAAAATAGGAATAAAAGTCAACTTCACAAGGAGAGGATAGAGAAAAATGATGGCTAACTACTGCAAAGTAGGGGGGAAGTGCATATTGACCCTAGGAATGTCTTTGAACTAGGTAGTATGAATCAATCCAGTAGAATTTTCCATTTAATCCTCCAACTAGAGTTTAGTTAGTGCCACATGTCATCCTAGGTGGCACTCCCTATTAAAATAGAAAACCATAAAAATAGAGAATTTGAAAAATGATAGGGAATGCCCAATAGTGAATGAAAAGTGGTCATATGTGGCCCTAATAATGTATATTGGAAGAGTGCCTAATTATGTCCAGAGTGTGTGCCTTAATGAACTAATGATTGTAATGTATCCCAACATAACCCCACAACCCAACCAGGGAGTATGCTATTGAACGAGTCCTAGCAATTCTTAGCCATGTTAAGTACTCATGTGCAAAAAAAATAAATCAATGACTCCCAATAATTTGCGGCCATGTCAAGTACTTATGAAATAAATTATACAATACACAATATCAGAAGACTGAGGTAAAGAGGGACAACCTAGTGGGAAGAAAAACACCCCTCAAAATACAATGCATAATATGTCAACTATGTAGTTTCTATGAAGAAGAATGGTTTCAAAACACATTTTCCATTTTATCCCTTGTGGCCGCGACGTTTAGGCAGGTCGGGTCTGGTCGGGTCGTGTGATGGTGACCAAGGAAACGTGTTCGGGTCATGTCCTGACGTGTGAGGGTGCACAAGGAAACACATTCGAACATATTAGGTCGGGTTGGGTCATGTGAGGGCACCGAAGGAACACATTCGGGTCGGGTTATGCCTCGTCATGTGAAGGCACCAAATGAAATGCATTTGGGTGGGTCAGGTCGTGTTGTGTGAGGGCACCCAAGGGAACACATTTGGGCGGGTCAGTTCGGGTCAGGTTGTGTCTTATCCAAAGGTCTGCATTTCTTGGGGTTATCCTTAGTTTCTCCATAAGATGTGCAGTGGTTCATTATCCTTTCTTGATGGGGATCTTGTTGCCCTGGGCTATTTTTCTCTTTCTGGAATTGGCTCTAGTTCAAGGTTGTAGGTTAGCCAATGGTGAATTTCTAGTATATAGGTGTGTGATTTCAAATTTATCGATCATGCACACGCCTGTAAATGTAAGGTATGGTAGAAATTTTTTCTGGTGGACAAAATTAGTGTTTGGTTGGATTTTTCTTGATTACAAACAATGGTAAACAACCTACATCAATGTTTCATTCCTTTATGAAACAACCAACATCAATTCCTTCCAAAGACAACTCAAAACAGAAGCAAACAAATCTCCATTCTTACCAAGTCATGTTGGGGCACTAGGTAGTTGAATATAATCTGTAAAAGAAAACACCTCCAACATTTCAGAACTGAGTATGAACAAAATGAACCATTGCTTAGACTGCATTGTAAACCAAGAAACCAAATTTATGAGTGCCAGGATCTACAATCCTAGTTTTGTGTAGTCTGCTCCATCTAACATTATAAGCATACTAGCCATTTACAAATGGAGTATGTTGAAATAAAATGAATATTCCTTGATGTGAGTTCATGATATGGAAATTTACTACAACAAAAATGCGAATATGACAGACTCAAGGTCAACTTTGTAATGACATATTTTAATTTCTTTCTTGCTCTATTGATGGAAAGTTTTTGTGCTGCATCAATTTTTTTTTTTTCTTTTAAATAATTTTTTCCTAATTGGTATATTGAGGACTCGTCTAGAGCTACTCTACATATTTGTGGGTAGCAGGCTCTACGATTATTATTATATCTGCTTTGTAAATGATAGGCACTCTTTTGTGGGCTAGCGTCTTATGGGAACTTGATAGCCCTTTCACTTTGTCAGAACCAGAATTTTCATGGGTGAAATATATTTGAGCCTCCCTACTATTCTAAGGCTCCATTTCATAGTCATACTTTTCTTCCCCTATATCCCCAAATATTCCTTTTGATATTTTTCCATAATTAGTCTCAATTTTTAATCAATAGTTTTTGTTCCTTCCACTTTGTATTCAGTTCCCTCCACCTTTCAAGATGAAATAATTTCTAAAAATGCAACCTTGGAATCCTATATCCAATGGGGTTTTTCTATTGGGAAAGGTATTTTAGAAAATTCTTCCAAACCATAAGGTTTTTTATGACTATATTTTTTCGTGGAGCTTGAATCCTTCGCCACAATTACCAACCCCTAACCCATTTAACCCCCTAAACCTCTAAACCCCTAACCCATCTAACCCCTAAACCCTAAACCTCTAAACCCTTAACCCTTAACCCCTAAAATCTTAACCCCTAACCCATTTAACCCCCTAAACCCATAAAACCCTAACCCATTTAACCCCCTAAACCCTAACCCAATTAACCCCTAACCCCTTGAAGGCACAATGAAGCAAATGACTAATGGGTCACATGAACGTGAGAAAGGCACACAAGGGACCAAAACTTAGAATTTTTAATATGGCCTCCCTCAGACGACCCAACCTGACCAGACCCGACTTGACCTGCCCAAATTAATTCACAAGGGAGAAAATGAAAAATGGGTCGCACGAATGTGCACAAGGCACATGGGTGGTCACAAATTACCATTTTTGATACGGTTTCCCTCACATAACCTAACCCGACCCGACCCAAACGTGTTTCCTTGGGCCCCCTCACGCGACCTGACCTGACCAAACCCACTTGAAAGAAGGCACAAGGGAGGAAATGGAAAATGGGTCGCATGAACATCCACAAGGCACACAGGTGGTCACAATTTATCATTTTTGATATTTCCTCCATCACATGACCCGATCCGACCTGACCCGAAAGCGTTTCCTTGGGCACCCTCACACGACTAGATCTAAAAGTGTTTCCTTTGGCGCCCTTACACAACACGACCGGAACCAACCCAACTTGCCCGAACATGTTTAATTAATATGAACTTTAATCCTAAACCCTAATTCCTCTCAAAATTATAATACCTAATCCATACATAATACCTAAATATTACAACCCTTATCGTCTAAAATAATTTACCTCTCTATCATATAATACATATAATTATTGACACATGACCTCTATACTCCTTAACACATATAAACCATAACCATAATACTATAACCATTATATCTCTTAATATTTTACCATCATAAACGCTAAACTTTATAACCTTTAATCTTTATCTATTTTTAAACCCTAAAACCCCTAATATAACCTTATAACCCATATGTCAAATAATCCCTAACATTTACAACCTTAGTCCTTATAATCCCTGCATTAAAACCCTTAACCTTATAATCCATATTTCCAAAAATGCTTAGTAGGCTTCACAGCCCTTACAATGCTTAGCCTAATTACTGCCTTTTTTTAAAAAAATTGGCAGGCCAAAGTTTCTTCAATGAGAATGTGAGCTCCACTAGCAATTTTTGACGAGACTGTGAGCTCGAATAACGTTTTTTGCAAGCTCGACTAGCAATTTTTAACTAGTCCATGAGCTTGAATAGAAATTTTTAACCAGTCCATGAACTTGACTAGCGATTTTTGTGGTCAGATTGGGGCTAGAGCATGGAGACACAACCTCTCCCAGTTATGGAGAGGTATTTATCTTGTGCTTGTATATTTTTGTGGAACCCTAAAATTGATATCTTGAATGTAAGTAGTGAAACAATAAAATTGATTCAGATCTCAGATTTCACGGTATTTCTTTTTATTGCACTTCAATTTCGATCTCACTCTCTGCGTTGATGTTAAAAAATTCTTGTTGTTCAAGGAAGGAATTTTGTATCTCCTGCAGGACTACACAATGATAATATTTTATGGTTTCCAAAAGAATCCATAATCATTTCAAAGATTCCTCACTCTTATAAAATTCACACTTGAACTTATTAGAGAGATATTTATCAGTTATTGGTTACATTTTATATCAAGGAATGAATCAATCACATTTCATCTACCACGATAAATTGAATCTTCCATAGCCAAAACTAGGAAAACCCAAGAGAAAGTGTAGAAGATGCTATAAGAATTACATTTTTCATAAGGATCATAATGATATATAATACCTTAGATCTTATTTACATTCATGGAAAATAAAAATATAGAGAGGCACACAGACACTAGTCAAAGCCCATCCTAGAGAAAGAAACCAACAAACTAACTTTTGAAGAAGTTAAGGAAATACTCCTTCCAGCATACTCTAAGATTTCTAAGTCATCTGGCACCAAAATAAGAAAGGAGGATGGCATGAAGATATAAAAAGAGGGAGATTATAGCTCTAAGGTTCCCATCATAGATGAAATAGAATAATATAATGACGAAGAAGAAGGGTTGGATAAATATCGAAAATTAATTGGAGGCACCACAATAGGCACTTCAAGAAATATCATGATATTGGAAGGTCCACCAATCCTACTTCAATAGAAATTAACAACCTTGAAATCTTAAGAGGCCATGTAAAAATATGATATCTATATTATTAGGGAACCATCATCCATCATTTTATAATTTAAATATACAAAAAAGGTCAAAGACGGAGATGAATTGAGAGCTTCATATTAGAGAGATGGGAAAGATGGCCAACACTTGAATACTAAGTCGCCTGCATAATAAGGGGGATAAATTTAAATTCATGGTATTGAAATCCAATGGAAAATAATTCATTTATGTTAGATATTATGAAGGTACCCATATAACCTTGGACCTATGAGAAATACCTTTACCTGATACATACAATTTGTCCAACGCCTTGAATTATGTTATATACATTGTGGTTCATAAAGCTCTCTCATCACTCAAAATATTGAGGGAATACAACAATGGAGCTAATAAAAATATGAAAAGAATAAAGTTTAAAGTAAGGAAAGGATGTTGAAAATTCAAGCATGGGAGAAGGTAATTCTAAACATGGATGTCTCTGAAAACAAGTACCAAGAATTTAAGAAAGTACTAGATGAGAAGAAAAAATAAATCAAGCTCATAGAAAGTCAGGGGAAATAGGAGAGATGTCCATTGCAATTAATTAAGCTAATGTAAGTATAAAAATAGAGGGAAGAGATGTTACACAAGTTTTATAGGGTCATCCAAGTGGACCAAGCCCAGTAATACAAAAACAAGGCTTTATAACTGAGCTCATAAGTGGCTAATGTGAAAGAAAAGAGTAGAGAAAAAATTGTCATCATACAGTGTTCAACAAAACATGTAGCCACAATAACATAAAATGTGTCAATTAATACATAAAGAATAGGAAAAGGACCTTTTTACTTGAAATGGATGAGTAGTTCGATAAGAGGCAGAAGGACATCAAATAATTAAACAAAGGGATTGAGGAGCAATAGGATTCATATAACTGAGTTCAACGATAGTTAGATACTACCCAAAATAAGCATGCTTCTTGGGATAATATAAAGGTGAATTTACACACCATCTAGGATAATATCATTGAGTAATATTGAATGAGGTAAAATAGGAACAAATTTAGTTTTTACAAGAAAAATGAACATTTTTTTCAAGAGACCATAAGTAAAAAGTTTAAAGATGAAACTAGAAGAAAAGTTGAAACAATGCAAGTTATTAATACAATTTATACAAATGAGAACCAGGAAGGCTTTGCCACTTTGGGACATATATTTTGTTTTATATAAATGCAACATCATCTTTCAAAAGGTGAGGTTCATATAATTAATTTAGATGAAGGAAAAGGAAATGTCAAGTGCACTAATGAAGATCTTGGTATATTTTGAGCCTTTATTCAGGATGGGCTTACCGATATTTACTGTCACAAGTGTGGGTCGGGTCAGGTATTATTGCCTTCACTTCGAGATTGTAGCATTAGATTCAACCATGTCATGCTCATAAAAAATATTAAAAGAATGATAAATTATATTTGTACTCAAAGATAGAATCTGTAACATATCATTCTTGTTGTCTAAAACATAGTTAATTATCCTTCTTAGCTCATTTGATAAAACAAGGAATTGGTGATGCTAACCCAATTTATAAATATCATTAATGAGATTTTCAATATAAACATTCATTATTTGGTTTCCATAAGAAAAATATTATCATTATTGTTGTTAATAAATAGCATACATTATTATATAGTTGTTCAAAAAGTGTACACTACAGTATCCTAGTTTTCATTGATGACCCCTACAGACTTGGATATGGGATCCAATATTCAATTTTTCAATCTTTAATTGAATTTTAGTGTTTACAACCATGATCAATTAAGTCCAAGTTAAAAAATGACTATTGAAAACTTGTTGCATATGTGCCAACAAAGGTTGTGTCTCCTTATTGGATTAGACCCTTAACATTTGTGAGTTTATAATTTTTCTCCTTCTTGTTCATGGTTTCAAAAATCACACCATGAAACCATATTTATGATGAAAAAACATTGCGAGGTCCACTCATAAGCCATTTCCTAAACTCAATACTTGCTAAAAAAACCTTAAAATGAAACATTAATGTAAAAATTGACATGTTTCCAACAAAAGATGTTGAAAAGGGGGAGGATTTTGGGTAATCATTAGATAGAAATTTACCTCCATGAAATGTCTCTTCAAAATTTGCAGCCATGTAAGAGATTAAGAAAAAGGTTTATGGTTGAAAAACAAATATGCATGTCAAAGAGCTCGATAATGGAAATAGTTGAAGTGGCAACTGCAAGAGGGCTTTGTTGACACATACGCATGAAGCTAGTTACTAATTTTCATTATTTGTTGCCTTTCTAGTGGGTTGTAAAATAAAGCATGCTCCTCCATTTTTACCATACCTATATTTTTCAAGGTTGTAGTGTTAGTCAATTGAGTCATTTTCCAGTTTTTTTATTTTTTTTCTTTGAACCATTGACTTCCCTCTATCCCTTTATATTGAGTCTTGAGGAAAGAAGAGTTTTGAATATTTTTTTCTTTCGGCTTGAAACAAATCTTTCCAAGAGGAACAAATTGGTTAAGAAGTTGGCTTTGAGATTACCAACAATCATAGAAAGGTATAATAACACTCATCCTTTGCTTGATTTAATAATATTCTTATTATTTTCCTTTCCCAATGTCATTTCCCACGTGGATATATATTGCTTCCTTGACATTGGGTAATTTTTGTTTTTTTAATGTAATTTTAGTATTTCATTACTTGCATATCCTAACCTCTCCAGAGAAAGAACATGTTTTTTTTTGTGAAAGACTTGAAGTGAGATTGCACCATTGATTGTTTCTTATCTTGTTGAAACTCAAGAAAACACTATAAGGCGATAGATGTGTCCTATAATTTCTTCATCCATCAGATCATTTCTAGGTTTTGTATACCTCCACTCTTTATATGGGTCCAACAACTGAATAACTTGATTTCCATTGATTGAAATTCCATTGTTTCCATTTTTAGGTCAATATGAGAGATCAAAGGAAAAGATTACCATGGAGGACACAAAAGCTAAAGAGAAAGTCGAAAAATATTTGAGGAAGGATATATAACTAACAAATGGTGGTTGAACTATATGTGAGAAAAAGAGGAAGGAAATGAGGAGTTGCGAAAGGATATTAACAAGGAAAGGATCAGTGAAGTGAGCATGAGAGAGTTGAAGAATTTGAATGGGAAAGGTGAGTTAGTTAGCAAATGGTTGTGAAATAAAGGGTTGTTGATAAAATATAGCTCAATAAGGACTAGTAATCAAGGCACTTCAATGAGGTATGATGAACACACTATAGTGGGGTTACAAGAAATATGTGATTACAAAGTGACAGGCTTGATGTAACGTAGAATGATATTGTGGATGAGAAATAATCAAATGAACTAATGAGAAACCATATCTTAAAGTGAAAAGATGTGTCCAAACTATTTAGGCTATTTGAGAATCTCATGTACCTCAGAGCACCTCAGAGCACACACAAGATGTCCAAATCCAGATCAACTTCTTCATTTTATTAGACTTCTAAGGAAGAAAAACTCCCTCTGAATATTGGAAAAGAAGCCTTACCCAAGATGTATTCATCAAGTTGTCTGCATGCGGACATTTCTTCAAATATTTTATAGTTCTCATTGAATCCTTTATTTAGATGATTTCTAGACCTTCCATGAGGCGTCTACAACAGTAAAATTTTAACACAAGTCAAAGAGAAAAAAATTTGAATCTGAAACATCCTCCATCAGTGTCTTATCAGCTTATCATGCTTGAAACGGCTTTCATATACTTTCATCAAGACAACTTTGTTTATATATACAAAGAACTATTCCAAAGTGTTATTCACTTATTCTCCTCGATGATCTTCAAGAATGTAGGCTTAAGTAAGCTGCACTTATTATCAAAGCCGTTGTAATTATTTAATTGACAGTTCCATGTACTTTCTCTCAAGCGGATGATATTTCAAAGATATCAGCTTACAATATTATAACATATCTCCATTGCTACTGAACCACGTAATGAACTTGAAGCAATATCACACATGGCGTTGAACTGTAAATGTTGAGATATCATACCTAGGACAATGGAAGACATAGTAGGGTTAATCCCTAATATAACCAACGGTATTCACTGCACAGATAGTTACAGACCTTCATACTTTTAGGAATACCATGTGAAGCAAGATCTGTTCCTAATATGAATGATACAACCTCACACAAGGTTACATCAATAGACTGCAGATGACGTGTATAAGTGATATAACCTAAGGAAAAAAGGAAGCCTTTACTTCTCATTAATAGAGGTGATCATATTGCCATGCCACCTTTAAATTTTTGTCATTGATTAACTATTGTCACAGATATGCTTTCAAATTGTCTTTCTATTCAACAGGCTCATACCTCTGCCTTTTGACTTCATTTAAACCTATGCTTTTAATGATGTCATATTTCAAGGAGGCCAAACAGATCTAAGAACCAAGAGTCACACTGCCATATTATGATAATGATACTGATAACAAGATTAGAGAAAGGGTTAGGGTATCGTTGACTAAGCATCAATGAGATGGTGAAAAACTACTGAACCCAAATGGATTTCCTAATAGATAATATCCTAGGCATAGCCAAAAAAATACCTTCATATCATACGGATATAAATTATAAGTTAGAAAGTTGTCACTTACCCAAGGTTTGAAGAGTGCTTTAAGATTCCAAATGATGAACTAAGATACTATCACTTGAATAATGCCAATAGGTCAAAAATTTCTCAAGTATTCAATCATTAAAGAGGATTCAAATTAAACATTTCCAGAAGTATATCAATGTTAGAGTTTAAGTATCCTTAGTGCTTACAGATACTTTGCACAAAAGTCGACTCTAGATTATGACATATGTATGTGAAGTTTAGTATGAATATATATATCCCCTAGATATTGTTGCAGGAGATAGTGCCATTCGGTACAATGTTTAGATTACACACAAAGATGGTTGTCCATTTTGAGAGATTTTCAAAATGAATGTTGCAAAGGGTAATTAAATCCATCCTCCACTACAGCTCAAGTCAACAATAATTTCTAGAAGAGAGAGAGGTATAAAGACTTGAATTGAAAATGCATTAGAAACCTACTAAAACGTCAAATTTTCACTGATTTTGTCAACATGATGCCACAAGTCGAACCTTAAAGTGAAAATATCACATCAAAAGCATTGAAAATATACACTTTATCTATGACTTAGATCTGTTGTAGAGGGTAAGTCACCAAGTCCGCACAAGGCTCACACTTGCACGCTGATTTTCATAATTGACTCTACCTTAGAATATTAAATATTTTGTTTTATATAATCAGTGTCCAAATAAAGATGATAGACTATAATCAGCGTAGTGTGAACTTGGCCGCATGTAAATGATTTGAATTCAGGCTTTTGAGATCAATTGCATCACTGATCTCATCACACATTATATTGATGATCGCATTAGTCCTTTCAAGCTCTCACAATATCTTTGTAAATAATACTTCAAAAATTTTATTATCACACTTACACCCTTTAATTTTTCCATCACGTTATTGTATATTTATATGTAGATCGAATTAAAAGATCCAGAGCAGAATCAATTCATGATAAAAAATTGAGTTGCCTCTGACTACTAGACTCCTTATGCAAGATCATGTCATTATGAAACCTCATGGTTTACTAAATAAATTCCGTAGAAAAAAAGGCTCTCATGTTTTATTCCTAATGAGTCATACCTTCAAAGTGGAATATCTCACTTCTCAGTTGTATGCATTCTCTTCTTACTTGGGCTTGTCCTCACCTAAGATCTTATTCCATGTTAATTTTAACATGTTATTTGCATAGAAAGTTAGATCCATATGAGCCAAAATATTTATCCATAATATTTACAATTATAACTGAAGAAATAAGATGAATGATATTTTCAGAAGACAAGCCAAGACAAGAGAAAACAAGGATTGGCACAAGCTAGGGAAAAACCCCAAGATGAGGAAAACCCTGAATCAATTCTTCTTATTATTCAATTGTTCAGCAAAAGGAGAGAGAGTGTGTGTACATCAATCAAAGTCAAACTTCACTTAATAAACTTCATACTTTAAGGAAGAGGATGGCCAAAAGTAATGTCTACTAAAGTTGCTATCATGAACTGCTAGAGATAGAGATAGGGCATGATAATGACCTTTACATAGTTCCAAGACATACCCTTTTAATGCAACTTGCAACTTTGTCCAAAGTGATAAGGCAGCTCATCCCTACAATGTTGCCTCAAACTAATAGCATAGTCTAGCACTATAACCCTGCGCTAAACGAGTGACCTTTCAATGCTACCTTCTCCAGATTTGATGCATATATTACCTTTATACCCTTTGATCAAATGAAATTAGCTGAGGGTTAATTGCGGCTAGGATGAATTATCAAAAAACAAGGCAGAGTACTCAAATTGGCACTTAACTGTGATGCTAGAGTAGCCCTCACCTACGGTCCATAGATTTGAGATGATATTCCATGAAACGTATATACAACTTACCTTTGATGGAGTGTCCTCAAGTGGCCAGAGATACTCAACCCTATTCATCATAAAATAGTCCTAAAACTCCTCAATGCTAGCTTAGATATATGTTGTCTAGACCTCTGCATTCTTATCCTACATCCTATGTTGGAAGCCTTCAAGCCTTTGCCATAGATCCACAACCCTATCTTAGATATGAGAAGTCGATGTGTGAGAATGGGATGAATATTGTTCTTTATATAAAATTTAGAAGATGAATCCGACCTTTACTTTTGGAGGCAAAATTCAGAATTCAAATTTCAATTTTCCCTCCAAAATGACAACATTACTTAAGGCATTTATTTTGAATAAGAAAATATTTACTTAGCCAAATTTGAGGATATTTAGATCTATTTTAGTCCTCTCGAAAACATAAATCTAATGAATATATAATCTCTATCAACTAAATAGGCCAAAGTTGAATTTTGCCCTAGTTTCCAAATTTAACACCAACATTATATACACTTTTAGTTGTTATTCATATTGGAGTTGATAGTAAAATAAGTTTCATTTATCTAAGGAAAATTTTAGAGCCATTACAGTTTTGAAGTAGATGAACTTTACTTTAATTTTCAAAACCAAAGTTGAAAGGGAGCTATACTATGAATACTTTGTGGTTATTTATTTTGACATTTGTATATAGGGTGTTTGTGAATTTTTCGTCCATGAAGAAGAAGAGATTAAACCTTCAAATATACTTAGAAATAAAAATTCAAAGCCATGAAATAAATTCCCTTAAGAAATATAGTGAAGAATACATCCATAGAGGACTTGAGTCTAAATATATGGGTTTTTAATTGACAAACACATTATCTGCCTCATGTTCAAATAACAAGGAAATACACCCTGAAGAACTTGTGGTAACTAATTGAAATCCTACCATTTTTTCCCTTAGTGAGGCAAGCTCTATGCCTCATGAGAAGATCAAGTTTTCTCCTTTATTACATTCATGTTCTCTTGTTTTCCATATATACATTCTCGAGTGGGATGTTTCTTTTTTCATTCAAGTTAAATATAAATTCATCTCTCTTCTGAGATAAATGTTTTTGGTTTCTTTGTAAATATGCGAGTTAATGAATATCTAAAATTCTAGTTTGCCTAGGGTAATATAGCACATTGTGATAATGTGGTTTGTTTCTCTCTTGTTCTTGTGAGGTTTTAAGGTTCTAAACTATCATATTTCGGAAGAAAGAGTTTGATCCTATTTTTTTTCCTGGTCTCTTTTTTTCTCATCTAACTGTGTTGTTTTCTAATATTTAGTATTCATATCAATTCACATATTTACTCAAATTTATGCTCCTTTATTTTAATCCAATTATGTTGATGTATTTGATACACTATTTTTGTTTTACAGGTTTTGATTTTGAAATCCCCCAGCTAAGCATCGGAACACCACTCGAAATGGTAACATTGGGCATGATTTGTGCAGAATATTGTTGATTTAATATAAAATTTGTGATCTGATATAGGTGTCCCTTATTGGGGTT
Organism: Pinus albicaulis; assembly: GCA_034641835.2. NCBI lineage: Eukaryota > Viridiplantae > Streptophyta > Pinopsida > Pinales > Pinaceae > Pinus > Pinus albicaulis. The sequence goes on along the minus strand of JAXQQM020077631.1, from coordinate 13,062 downwards.
TCTCCCAATATGCTGATAAGATAGATGACATGATCAGGTCACATACCTTTTGCTATTTCTTCCTTAATGAATTTAAAAGAGAGGGTGAGAATGCTCAGATTTTTTTTAGTGAACTTTTTAAATTGTAAAAGTTTATATGTATACAAATAAAATCCATATAATGAGTAATGTTTTTTGGAAACACATATTACATATCATAACAAAACAATAAAATTATAATTCATGAATCATATATCGTGGAGCCAAGGGGTGGACATATTGGTTTCCCCTCATAAATGCACCTCTAACTTGTTGTGTTGTATGCTAATTTGAAAACTTAGAGAAGACATTGTCTTAATATCTCTGATTTATTGTTTACTCTCTTTAAACTCAAATTTAATTTGATGGTAAAGTTTCACTCTTTAATGCAAAAATTTTATGCATTAGAACGGTAAATTTAGGGATTATTTCAGTTTTAATTTTCTGCTTTCAAGTTAGATATTGTTTTCAAGTTTTATCATTTCTGAATTTATTGCAATGTGGCAGACTGGTCGTGGCACGGGAACAACCTCAGGAAAGGTAAAAAAATAAAAAAAAATCTTTATCTTTAAAATTTTTCTTAAATATATTTCATAGTCTTATTATTTTATAATGTGGCAGGATGATTGCAGAAAGGGGCTAGCCAAATAACATGTAAAATGCCAACCTTTCTCTATCTTCAAATATTTTAATTGTTTACATAATTGAAATAATGTTAATTTTGTTCAAATATGAAGATGCCTAGCCATGGTGTGGATCATGATTCCCTCAACAAGTAATATTTGTATTCATCCCTAAGTCCATTTTTTTCCTGCGAAAAAATATTCAAAACGCAAACAAGGAACATGAGCATTTGGTAGACATTGTGCCTCAAACAACTGAAATAGAAGAAAAGATATTACAAGTTATGACCCAAATTCAGACATATGAGGTAATAAAAAAAATAAAAAAAATAGGATATTTTTATTGTTATGCATAATATCAATTGCGATAGGTTAATTTATAACTCTTATATTAACTAAACTAACAAAAATATTCTTTCGTATGTGGCATTTTCTGCAACATTTTTTCCCTGGTGTTGGTGGTAGTAGGAAACAAAGGCGAGAGATTCCTGAGGAACCCCCTCATACACCTCGTACACCTTTAGGTAGAAGGTAAGAAATGCACCCCCAAGAAGACACGCAGCCAACCATTGAATGTGGTGGCATTGATGAGGGCGATATGGCCAAATTTATGATTGCATTTCCTAGGGCTACACGTGTCACCTCCACAGGGACCATTACAGGCACATTTTTGGTGAACAATGAAGGTATTCCTATAAATAAATCACAACTGCCATGTAATTTTTAATATTTTAATTGTTTCATGTAGTCTATCTAAAAAATATGTTATCATGATTATTATTTTTAAATTAATGATGATATATTTTTCTGTGTAGGAAACAATGATTTCTATAGGGCCTTGGAGAGAAATACGGTAATTTTTGGCCCAACCATACGCACAAGGTGTAATTTCCATAATTCCAACTTGAAAAAATAACTTATAGATTATCTAGAAGGCCCTTTTGGGGCATGCACATTTCATAGAACAACGATCGCCCGGGAAGTTGGAAAATATTTGAAATATACACGGGACACCTATAGGACTTACTTGAAAAATAACTCTAGATATGATCATCGTTTCATAATTCCAAAGAGGGAGTGGAGATGATGCAGGGGCATTAGGCCAAGATGATATTTTGTATATAAATAAACATAGGGGGGTCTCTTGTTTTAAATTCACTATGTAATTATTTTCATTTGAGTAATTTTGATTTAAAATCTACAGGAGAAAATTGCTGCTTGCTTGAATGATTTAATGAGCACTTGACCCCAGGATGTGGATGTTTAAAAATCCCTATAAATTTAGCGTGGAGATGTAGCCAAGTTGGCGTAATTGGTGCCACCGCCACCCAGCTCATTGCACTTCTCTGTATTTACAACCCTGCTCTCATTTTTAATGCCGCATTAACGCAGCGCGTCCTCCCAAGACACCCTAATAGCATTTCTAACATGGAGCCTCACTCTCGCTGCATTTCTGCTCTTCTTCTGCAGGCTAGCTGTTCCAAGGCGGCAGCTGAGCCTTGGTCTTGGTCTGGCATTGGAAAGAGATGTGCTCTTATCTGCTGCTTTGAGTTGGCGCCTGGTATCCATTTCACTCGCAGCCCTCTCTGCAATTCCCGGTCCATTTCGCATTTTGATTGTGACTCTGCTCCTTTGGCTAATACCCCCTTGCCGTCTTTTGGTCAGGGTACTCCCTGCACTTTGCTCAGACGTTACGCCTTGTGCCCGACTTCCAAACCCCCGCAATATCTTGAGAGTCATATACATGTGAGATCTGGAAGAGGGGCTAGTCATGGGATCATCCCGTTTTCCCTCCTCCTCCAACTCTGATTCCGACCTCTCCACTCCTCCCGATTTTCTCTTTGGGCATTATCTTGCCACTCGGGTAAGCTAAAGCTGAGAATCTGAAGCACTCTCTTCCAATAGGGTCTTCACCCAAACCATGCTTCCCTCTTTCTCCTACCCCCTGTACTCCACGGTGCTCAATTCCTCTTTCCTTGTGCCAACTGCAGCGCCACCATGATTGCCAATATAACCGTTGATATTCATGTTGACATCGTGCAGGAGAATATTCAGGCTTTGGGTGAGCCTAAGGAGAAATGCTTCAATGATTTACTGCCCACTCCTCCTTTCTTCAATCTGAAGCGGGCGGATATCTACAGTAGTGAGGTCCCTGGCAAATGCACCTCTGGTGGCCCGAGTAATGTTAAGGGTGGAGGTTCCACGGACAACGACGACTGCCAGATGCAGGATGAAGACACCCAAGACTATGGATGTCGTATCATTGAAGAAAAGCCCTCTGACTAACAGGTTTCCTAAAAGCTCTTCCACCTTCAGGTTTTTGACGGTTAATTGCAAGTCTGGGTCTGCTTTTTTTAGCCAGGTCTTATGTTTTACCGTCTTCCATCTGTTATTATGTCACTTGGCCGGTTTTGTGTGACTGACTTTTCAATGTATGTCGGTGTCTCAACGGGGTTTTTGGTCCCGGTTTTTGATAATTTCTAGCATTAGGTTAAGGTTTGACAGTTGCCATAGCAGAAGAAACCGGAGCAATACCTCTCTGTAATTTTGTATCAAATAATAAAGTAAATAATTGAGGAGAAAAAAATAGGCACACTGAAGAGATGAAGGTTTTGAGAGAGGTTAAAACTATTTTACAGTCAAGAGTCATCGGGAATGCTGAATGAGTTGATTTCCATGTCTCTTAAAAAATAAACCTGTTTGTGACCGATGCAGGGGAACACATGCAGTGAACATACTTATTTTCAATTATAAGAGATGAGATAGTGGTTACGAGATGGGCCAAGTGGCAGAAGATGGCCAGTATTTTGTAAGTAACTTCATTGTATAAATGAGGAAGCTGTTCCAGCATTATTTGTGCACTCATTGAATTGTTCCTGTGTGAAATGCCTTAATCTCCATGTGTGAGTAGGATTTGGTAATTTGTTTAAAGACTCTGCTTGTATATCCATGTGTGAGAATCAGTTTGAAAGATCCCCATGTTAAGCTCCATGACAGGGGACTTTGTATACTTTGGTCGGGAATCCTGTGTGAAGGGGTTTGTGTTTCAATAACCCACTACATGGAAATGTGGAGTACATAATCTGTGAATACGCCCTAAGTCTCGGGAACCCACGTACGCGTGAGACTCTATAAATTGAGTAAGAGTTTCTTGTATTCGTATTCACATTCTCTGTAAATTATTGAAGTGGTCGTCGCATTTGAATCACGCCTTGGTGTATAAATAGAGGAAGGGCAAACTAAGGGTTTAGAATCAAAGGTGAAATGAACTATGGGGAAAACGTAGAAGGAAGAAGTGGTGTTGAACTCGTTGGAGAAATCTGCTAAATAAAGCCAATCTCTAATTGCCAGATCAAATTTGGATCGATTTCCAATTTTATTATGATAAATTGTGCTGGGTAAAGAAATTATATGTAATGTCGGATTGACTAGTGCGTAGAGGACGCAGTTGTGAAATGTCAAGTTGGAAATCAGTGAATTCGTTGATCAACGATGAGAAGTTGACCTGTTGAGGTTGAGAGCTCTGAAGAAATCGTGAGAATTGAATTGAATGTACAGAGAGTTACCTTTCGGGTCGAAATTAGAAGCGGGTCCTTGGTCAATAAGGAACCTTGAAGGCAAGAACCGGAACCGTGAAGTATAAATAGTGAACGTGGTTTAGAGCTTAATCCGGCTGTATCGCGGGTGATCAAGAGTGGTAAGCAGTATTTAAGAAATTAACGCGATCCCATAAACTGGGTGACGCGTGTCCCTGAGCAGTTTTGAAAACCCACTCTCATCACAAGTTAAAGCCCGTGCATTTAACCTACGCGATATCGGATCATATGATAGTGCGGCAGTGTTGTCGCTATCGGATGAGATTACAGGTAGTGTTGGGACCGTCATATATATATATATATATATATATATATATATATATATATAGATCGTTGCTAAGGTTGTGGGTTCAACAAAGGTATAACGTGTGTTTACATTGACAAAGATTAATTATATGTGAGATGGCACCAGATTTTGTTAAATTCGAGGGCATGGTTGTAGTCTATAGCATCACATTAAACCTTAGAGCGTAAAATAGCGTTGAATGCGCATAGTGCCTAGGTGTGGGACTGGCCATAGTATGTTAAATCCCGTCGGGGGTAAGGTTATAACCTTATGGTTCGGTGTTATGAACACCATGTGGATGGTTGAGTCAAAAAATCATGGTTATAAGAGTTAGGTAATAGTTCACTCATGATATAAGTGCGTATTAAGCTTGAGCATCGAGATATTTTCCCTTTAATACAATTTACAAGAGGAGGATTTCAATTATAGTTGAGTGCGTTATTTGAATTGCCAAGGACTTGTTATATTAGGAGATATAAAGGTTGCCTTTTATGCCTATGAAGGTTGTCAATGTATTCATTAATCAAATTCTAGGAATTTGATGAATGAATTTGAAGAGAGAATTATGAAGGCCTTTATTAAATGAATAGAAAGGACCTGGGTGTTGCGGGATTGCCGGATGGTGGATTTTCTTCGGGAAAAAGAAATTTTGGATACATTTCACATACAGATTGAGTTTAAATTTTGTAAAAGAACTGGGACTATGGGTTCTACCCCGTGAGGAGATCACTCATCGAGGACTAAAAAGAGAAAAAGACAAAGCAAGAAGGAAAAATGCTAACTGGACCTGCAAGGTAAATTAAAACTTTAATTCAATATCTTTAATTTTCTCTATGTTTAAAATAAAAGTGTGTTGCATAATTGGCTTACAGCTTTTGATGATAGGTTTTCTTACATCTCAAAGGTATCCAACGCTAGGATTGAAAAACAAGGCCATCACAAGCTAGGCTAGGGTAGCTACTTGAAATTAGCTGCAAGAATTGTAGGTAACTAAACATATTATTAATTCTATCTCCTTCCAATGTTTTTGTAGGACCATAAAAATAAAATTAAAAACACACAATCATATGCGATGTACGGTGACGAATTTGGAACGGAAACCACAAAGGGAGACAAAGAAATCATTTTCAGTTCCATCTATCAAGTTTTAGTTGAATGTCGTAAACGGTTGGGATAAGTCCCAAGATCCAGAATGCCTAATAAGGTAAAATGTTAATCTTTCAATATGTTTGTTTTTTTCATAAATTTAATGTTTAACAACTTTGTTTAAATAAGGGGAGAAACACTTTCAATGAGCCAAATAACCCAGTTGTAGATCAGTGCGTTGAGAGTGAAATATTTCCAGAACATGGTCCTCAAGTGAAACTTGATCATTCCTGTGGGGAACAGACAGACAATGCTGCTATAAATGAGGCCCACGATGGAAATTAATTTCTACTTATAATTTTTTCTAATTATACATTGAGGGTTATGTCTTTATACCGTTTTTTGTATAAATGACAAAGAATGTTGTACTTGAGCATCCTACCACTGGAGAGGAACACGAGGCAACGGTTCCAATAGTGACAACCAGTGCACTAGGTGAATAATTTCATTGTAGTTTTTTTTATTAATATTATCAAACTACTTCAATTATATTTAAAAACTAGCAATTTAAACTTAATATTATTTGTTTTTGTAGGTGATGCCCTGTCACTGCATGAGACCAGACATAGTGAGTATCCAACTAGGTTAGCTATGCGGGAAAGGCATGAAAGAGAAGTAGAGAACAATGATGTTGATGATGTAGTTATGAGCTTTATAAAAAGGAAGAAGAAAAGAAAATTTTATAATGTAAAATATTGTATTATTATAAGACAGATGATTATTATTTTACTATTTGTATGTCATACACTTTCAATGTTTTCTTGCGTATTTTTTTTTGCACTGCTTTTTTATTAGTTATTGAATTTTTGTGTGTGCTCATGTCGGCATAAAAATGAAATACAGATTGGGTATTGGGGAATTGAGAGTGATGTGAGGGGGGGGGGGAGGGGCCATAAGTGCTTCCACCTTCACATGGTTGGCCATGTTTAGTAGAGAATAATTTATTGGAGCGATTTAATCTTAGAGAAAGCCTCCATCGATCCAACGTAGCAGCAAAAAAGTCTCTATTGACTTAGTTTCTACTCTTTTAGATCGTTGGAGGCTTGTTCCAAGTTCGGGTGACTCCAATAAATTGTTATTGAAACAAAGAGAAACTTATTTAGGTATGTTTTGACATTGTAAACATATGTTCTAACATTATGATAAGAATGCATCTTAGAGTAAAAAATACTACAAATATTACTTGTATTTATTGTATATATAATTTTGATTTTGAATGAATTGGCAGTGCAAGTACAAATACTCTTGAATCATGAGCAATACAACTTGTCAACCAGGGTCATGTCCAAGATATCTTTGCTTGTGTGCTTGACCAGGTTCGTAGTGTCACATTTTGTAAGTTCCTTAACACTTCATAATTCAAGATGAAACTTGTTCATGATTATGATTTGGTTTTTTGTATCTGTTTTTTCCTCCATTTGATTGTAAGTTTGAACATGCTTTTAAACATTGAAACCTTTTTTGTTTTTATACTATTAATATATTGAAATATACCAAATTTCATGAATTGAAGTTTCATGTGAATAAATAACGTATTGTTACAATCATAGTTTAATATTTTAGAGCGTGTAGGGGTTTAGCACCATATTGGTGGTTTACATCATATTGACTTGGCAACATGCATTCTTCCTGTTTCGACTATGTGCACGAAGAATGATGCTAGAATAATGTCCCCATCAAATTTTATTTTGGGACTGAGAAAATAATCTGGTGACATCATGGCATCATGGTATGGTGTCCCTGTAATAGGAGACTGAGTTGGTGACATGCAAAAGTCTAAACCTTCCATATAGGTGGGTAGCTGAAGTGAAACTTCATGTTGCAACATCTTGTCATTCAAATACAAGGTAGAATTACCAGTACCAATAGGAGCTAATTGGACAAGCATGATGTTTTGTATAACATCGCTAAGAAGGGTCTTCTTCAGCGAATGCAACAACATCCAAAAGGATATCCACAGTCTCCTCAAATGAACATCTCATCATTGGTCATGTGTCATTACGATTGATACCATGTCGAGTAATAGCCATAAAATGACCTAGATATGTCATTGTGTCACATAAAATGGCTAGATGCTTGTAGTTCACATATGACCCATCAAAATATATCACAACTCGAAGCTCATCTAGAAGAGCCTTCCTCACAGCCTCAATTCCAAGCACTTCAACAACGTCAATCAAGTGATTACTAGTTGTCCTAGTAGCATCCACATCTTCATGGCACATCACAGCTAACATATTGACACCTTATATGTCTAGCATCCATTCTGTCTCCGCCCAAAATCCATAATTCTCGTCAAAATTGTTGATTTTTTGAGACTTGATAAACACTTTATTGATATCTGGAATTCCCCTTAGAGTCATTTATGTAAGCATGTTACTTTCAATTTTTTTCAAAAGCACCTCAAATTTAGAATCTTTGTTTTGTACCTCTCCTTTAGGACCTTCTTCATTCATAATACGTAAACGTAGAATAATTTTTTCTGCATTATCGTCCTTACAAATGCATCTCAAATCATCATCAAACTCAAGGTTAATATTTTCTGCAACGTCTGCCTACTCAATTTTTTATCAACCATCATCTCTTTGTTCAATTATATACAGAGCAACCATGGAGATATTTTTTCTGGTGAAATATCCTCATCTGGCATTTCATAACAGGATTTGACAAATTCAACATCCTCCTCAATTGGATATGGATCATACCACACTTCAGTAGCCTCTGTAACACTTCTCAAGGTTGTGTACTCTAAAGCGCACTACAAATTTTTGTCCCTTTCCTTTGTCATGTTAACCTCAGGTTTTAAGTACACATACAGTGATGGTGTTTTGATATTATTTGCCACATTTATGATTTCCCTAAGCCTGGGGACACTGAGAGTAACATTTTTTGCATTGACACCAACATAATGGAAAGCATTCAATGTCATCTGAGTAGCTCATTCACCAATGGGTTGCACTGCAACACAGCCAATCATCTCACTTGGAGCAACTAAGGACTGCATAAAACAAGATTCCAATTTTCTTGATCAAGTTCATATTTATGAGCATTTTCAAAATCCTTCTTTTTCATCTTCATGGAATCAAGGTTTTGTGACTCAATACAAACAACATCCATACCATCTTCACCATATAGAAATTGAATAACATCACCAAGTGAGTTCCTGACAGTCTCTCATACTTAACCATGATATCCTTCATAGATTTTACAAGACGCCTATGTTTGACCCTGTTTCTGAAGTCTTCACAACATTATCTATCAAACCTTCTCTTACACTTTAATTATAATACCCACTCTACTTCCACGTAAGCCATTCAGATCCAGGGATAGGGAATTCCTGGACACAACCGTAACTATGATACCTTGTTGAAAAGATAAACAGGGAATCAAAGGGAGGACCTAACCCTTGTTGGCAGGCTGCTCTTCTTTATATAGCTCCCATTGCAGTATTACTTCTGCTACCTGCAACATTGGTAATGGAACCTGATGTGCATGGGATAAATATCACACCTTCAAGGGAGGATGTGGAAATCATATACTATCTTCTTTTCATTTTGTCCCTAACATATTTTGTCAATTTGACCAATTTTTTGGTCACTAAGCACACTAGTCCACATAATCACCATATTATTTTCTTTCCTAATTTGAATCAGTGCCATGTTGGTGGCTAATCATATTTATGATTCATTGAGTTATCTGCATACAACAATGGAACTTGAAAATTTTTAACGTGGCGCACTCATTTGCATCATTCCATCCAACCTTTCTCTTCTCAAAGATAATTCTAGGAGAAATTTTTTCTCTATTGCATAAAGTCAACTAAATTGTATCAATGACACAAAATGTTATAGTTACATGGATAAGGGGTTGTCACTGTGTCTCATTCCCATCAACAGTGGAAGCATATCACAGAGGGTTTAGAATCCTGAATTTTTGTGTGTGATGATGACATCAATGAAGACACACATACATGCCAATATGGGAATTTGGAGTGCTACTTCTTACCCATTGACACCATTGACAGACTATGCTCAATGGAAAAAACCAATGCCAAAGCCTTGTTTCTCATCTTATCACTATAGTCTGAAATACCTTTTGAATAATTTAGTTATTTTGATTTTGATCTGGTAAAGGTCCTAACTTAAACATAACTCTCTACCTTTGAGGCACCAACACAAGGCTTAGGATGTCTCCACTAGAAACATACACAATTTATATCATAGCAGTTTATCTAATTTGATTTGGGGACTATTTTAATTTTGGCATTTTGTTAATAACCTTTAACAAAGTTACTAGAAGTGGGAATGCCTTCAAATGTCCATTAGTCTACCAACAAAGTTGCTCATAGGAGGATTCTCAAGAGGAAAAAACCATTAGTCTCCATTAGAAGAATTTTCTTGGAGAAAATGGAACGTTCCCAAGCATTGGTCATGATTTCTTTTCCATGAAGGAAGAGCTTGAAGAATACATGGGCTATGACATTGGTGACCACTGTAAAGATGACTGGAATATAGCTAAAAAAAGTAATTATTCATGTACTTTAATATTTCACCCTTGCCTTTACCTAAAGTAGAATTAACTATTCTTCTGATCCTCCTCATATCCAGTGGCATAGAATTTTGACTTCATAAGGGGTTCTTGAACATTTACCAGTTAGCCACCTATGGTTCAGATTCAAGTATTTGAGTGACAATGTCATTCTCTCACCATGTGAAAGCATGACCTTCCAAATTTATTCGAGCAAAGGGAATTCTTGTCTTTCTCACTCCATGGGCATTGAAATAACATTCCATTTTTTGTAACTGGTGATTTAATTTGATGGAATCAATCTTACATGCATATGGCTTGATGTCTATCTTCGCCCTCCACTTTGTAAGGTGCCTAATTTTCTTGCAATCTTCTTTGTCCATATTTAGTACTTATGCTTGGGCTTCTCTTTATGTTGAACTTATTGCTCCTCAACTTGACTCATGATTTGATACTTCTACTTGGGCTTCTCCTCATGTTGAACTTCTTGCTCCTCTGAACTTGACTCATGAGGTAGCTTGCTGGAACTAAGGTGTTGATGTTCTTATTTATCTTTGACATCCCTATGGACGTGTGAGATGCATATAGATTTTATAGTTTGTTTCCATCTCATTGTATTCTTGATTCTATGCCAGAGCTTGATCTTGAGACTGCTTCTTTCCTCAAAAATAAGGTGTATTTTCTTCAATGTTGTAAGCATTCAACTCAACATGATCCCTTACAGCCTTCAGAAACATAGGCTCTGATACCATTGTGCTTTGTAAATTGTAGTAGGTATCTCATTAAATAGTTCATCACAGTGTATTTCAATTTTATTTCTTTGTGTTATTTTATTTTTTTAAATGGAAAATATGGATCTTCATTATAATTGCAGAAAAGGAAATAACATAAATTAGAATTAACTACACATTCAAGTAGCAAACTGCATGACACAAATTTACGTTGGAGAACATGATTTGGGAAAAATCCATCACTAGAAGTTGTTCGATTTTGCAATGTTGATTACTTTTAAGAAATATTTTATATATTACAAGGCTCAAAATAAATAGAACGTACTATGTATGTGAATTTGGGTGCTACATCAAATTCCTTCCTTTGTCTCAGTTTGCAATTTACATCTCATTGTTATCTTGATCCTACTTGATGGATCTCCAACTTTATCCTTGTCTCTATTTTGATTAACTCATTTGAAACACAATCTACAAATCTTGTGGAAACAATCTAATTTTTTATCTATCCTATCATTTACAACCATTAATTTTCCTTCATTGGAGCCATTTATAGATTCTTATGTGGCCTCTAAACTCTGTCTTCATATTTTGTAGGTCCATTTTGTTGATTGAAGTTGGCCATTCAAATTATTTTATTTAGAATGACGTATTTAGCTTTGTTACTAGGTCTGCGAATATGGATATGGATCCACCCATCCTCCACATAAGTGGAGTCTTCAAACCTAGAAACATATCCCATGATGCTGAAAGGGATCCTGTATCACCCAGCTCTCACAAGATGAATCCCAATCACTTGTTTGAGACTCTAAAAAGAAAATATTCTAATTTGACTTTTAGTTAGATTACATAATATAAATCTGTAGGTTGTATAGCTGTATTGGTAACTTATCAATCACATGTAGCCTATAGCTTGTATAACACATGATAATACTAGTAAGAAAGGTTCGATACATTTCAAATTTTAGTTTTCAATTTTTATAATTCTAGAGAGAAATATCTGGGAAAGCTTTCAAACATTATATAGATAAGTATATATAGTCTATACTTAGTTTTAAATTTTCTTTGTGTAAAAAGGATGGTTGTTTCGTTAATAATTTAATTAGTTCAATCCCATTCATCTCTAAGGGAAGACTCCTTAGAACAATATGATACATATTCGATAGCATGCTTTTCAAAAGTGTACGGTATTCGTTTACCACCCAATTCTAGGTGAATACTCCCCTTACAACAACATGGTAATTAGACTATGGTTTGTTCTCAAATATTGTACGTTTCATTTACCATCGTAACTAGCTAGGAGATTTTAGATTTTAAGGCAAGTTTCGAGGAAGATGACACGTTGAAATATTCATATGTAGACCCATTTTTGTATATGTAGTTAGAACTAATCTACATCATCATATAAATTGAGTAATCATTGATGAGACACTCAATTTTGAATTTACAGTTATCCTTTTTCTAAAGCATGATGCATCATTATTTCAGTCTTCAGATTTATAAATTATCTAATGATTTCAGTTCTAATGTTGTGATCTTCAAATGATTTTGATTTTTAACTTTGAATTGTTTTAAAATTAAAAAAATACTACTATATTTTTTGTATATGGAATTTCCCCATCATATCCAGGTCTTGGCATTTCAATAATCTGGTGGATCGATATCCGTATCTGTATCTTTTTCATGGTTTAGGTATTCATACATTGCGACAAGGAGGGTGAAGCTGATCCTCGTAACTTATTATGCAAGCTCCTTTGATTGAATGTCTGCTATTTTCCTTACAAGAGAAGCATGGTATCTACCCTAAGAATATGAAGACATTGAACTCTTTAAATTGTTGCACCATTTTGAAGTCTTGGGCACTTTCCATGCATCATTCTCGTTTTAACATTGGGCCAATTAAAATAATTGAACACATCCATAAACCAAGGCCATTTTCCTATTGCATAGTTTAGGTAATTGGTCTATTTGAAATGAATATCATCTACCTCATTTGAATGAAGGCTTGTGGAATCCTAGATTTTGTGCAATATTGGATGTGTAACCGCTTATTAGTTGAAAAATTCAGACTAAAGAATAAAGTGAAGTTTTTTCCTCATAGGTGTTATCTTTGAAAATATTGTTGTTTTGTGGATGAA
>JAXQQM020081202.1:0-17715 GCA_034641835.2 Pinus albicaulis | reverse complement strand
TCTCATGGATTTTTCAAGGAGATGTCTCAAGGGGAAATGAAGCTCATACTCAGAGGGATGAATTGATGATGTTTTCAAGGCATGACAGTGTTCACAGGTCACATAATGGGTCCTCCATTGTGCGGGACGGGGAATGGTAAGGACGGTGACAAATTACTGTGTAACAATATGCCACTTGGAGGACTGAAGGAATGTTGCAGAAGATAGGCAGATCAGAGGACGAGCTCATGGACAAGAGCCCATGAAGAAGATTTCCCTTGGGAGTCTAATGCAGGGGCATTAGACACTATCCAGCAATGTAGGAGGTTTTTTCCACATGTTGTGGCTAGGAGGGTTCGAAATCATTTGAATTGTAACAGCTAGGTGTCAATACCTCAGCTGATTATTTCATTTAGAGTAGTTAGAGTCCATAGAAGTCGAATAGGTTTGGATTCGATCCACCTATCAGCTCAGTTATTTGAATAAGTTGTAATTAGACCTTTGATTTCTGGAACGGTCCTCTCAGAGGAACCGAAGAGTCATATATTGATGTATATATGTGTAATCCTCGGATGCATTGAGGAAGAGAAGAGAAGGAAAGAGAGATTCTACAATAAAATTTGTGTATTAAACAATCGCTTCCAATTAAATGAATTTCAGTTCCCATCGGCTATCCAACTGTCTTAGATTGTTGTTCGAAAGGATTTTGTTTAAGTTGTGAGGTGATTGAACATTGTCTTGTATGTAACTATTGAATCGAGTCATTGTACAATTGTGGTATCTCTGTGTTCGTTTTTCCCTTGAATTGTTTGAATAATTGGAAACCCCAACCACAGATGAAGAGTTTGCGTAAACCGTGATCGTTGAGCTCTGTTTAACGATAGTAGAACTCCCGCTTGATAAAGAGAATTACATTTGTTTATTGTTAATTTGAAGTTCCAACCAAGTTGCAAACCTGAGTTAAGGCAGACTGAGGATAACGCAACCCGACTTAAACCTTGACTAATCACTGTACAAAAACCACTAGTGGATTTGCAAACCCGGATTGCCCATATCGCACCACTTTTGCGGAGTAGGCGGTATCTTTTGAACGCGAGCGATTCCATTCAGTGTTCGACACCTGGTGAGGTGGACCCCTGGAAAACCACCGTTCAAAGTGCGCCATCGCACGTTATCGTTCAACCAGGGGAGCCGAGCGATATTGTCGAGAGCCGTTGATTTGAGAGGGGGCCATCGGACGGTGGTCGTTTGATAAATATGCGCGGAAGATAACCGGTACGGTGCATGCGTTTGATTGGGCCATTGATCGTAGAGGTGGGGCCCGGTGCGAGGTTTTATTATACAGTGAATTGGTCATAAAGTGTCGGGCTATTAATATAAGGTTCGGAGATATAAATAAATTTGAAAAGGTTGTGGATAATGTTATTTATCAAATTCCAAGAATTTGATAAATAACCTCCGAGGAAGAAAATATAAGAAGACCACGTGGAGAAAAAGAATGAGGTTTCAGGGAAAGGGAAGCTGACAGAGCCACGGCCATGGTTGAACATCTCTCCTTAGGGGACGACTTTCAGTTTTGTTGCGTCAGTAATATTGGAAATGGACTCTCGATGGGTTATTTTTATCAAGTACATATGTCTGCCCCATTTTATGCATCTAATCAAATAAATAACCATGTAAATAGTGTGTGATTGTGTCTCACATTTTGAATTGGAAGGTTTCAGATATATACGATGGTGTTTCATCCACTTCAATTGTATTATTGATATAATTGAGAGGAATTTATAAATATTAAATATGTATAAGATGTAGATAAATATTTGACTATATTTATTTAAAGAGTGATATTATAAGGAGTTGATCAACCTAATTTGAAAATAAAAAAATAAGTATTTTTAGACTAATGTTATAAAGAAAATAAATATTGCTTAAATAAAAACAAAATCTCATGAGCTTTCGGCATTGTTCAATTTTATAGGATGAAAAATTATGTCACATTGGAGAAGATTGTCCATCTTATACTCACATTCAATTTATTTTTCAAAATATTTTTCGCACTAACAATCTTCATGACTATTTAGATAAAATTAATGCATACAAAACTATTACGATATTATCACACAATATCATATATTTATACATCAAATAGACTTAAGATATATTGACTATCTTAGCCACCCAATCTAGTTAGTTTAGTTAGTTGAGATAATATCTCAACCACACCTAAAACTATGAGCTAATTAACAAAATCCTAACCAAACATCTCACATAGGAATTACAATAACCAATACATTATATAATGAAAAAATATCACATAATAAGCAAAAGAAAAGTAGGAGTTAATATCTCCCTATGAAATTTTAATATTGTTGGAGTTACTGGTTATTATTCACCTATCTAAAATAGATTATTTGTTTTCTACAATATATATGTGGGAAATACTGAATAAAACACTATTGCAACTTCATGGAAATAAAATCACAAAAACTAAGAAAAATCACACATATGACATAATGAACATTGATATTTTTGGACAAATGTCCCTTAAAAACCCCATTGTGGGGAAAACCAATTCTCCATGAGTATTTTTTAATATACTTTAGCAATTGTATAATTTAAAATTATTACAACCTTTTTTCATAAATTAACAAACCTCTAGAAAATTATTTTCATTACATAATGAACCCTGATATTTTTGGCCAAATGTCCCTGGAAAAACCCCATTATTGGGAAATCCAATTCTTCATGAGTATTTTTACTATGCTTTAGAAATTGTATAATTGAAAATTATTACAACCTTTTTTCGTATATTAAAAAACCTCTGGAAAATTATTTCATTCATTTCTACTATATGATCTAGCCTCCTGGAAGAACCTTAGCCCCTATGATTCAATTCGACCGTCATCTAGAACCTTACTAATCCACACGTGTGACCCTAACTAACTTTCCCTTTATTGGCAACTCACACTAACTACAAAATAAACTCAACCTCTTCTAGAAATTTTTCCTTCATTGGAAAACATAGCTTTTCCTATGCAAATCAATCACTCTAGAAAATTTTCTTCTTCTTTGGAAACTCATCCTCGTTGATTCAATTCGCACTACTAGGAAAATTCGACCTCTATAGATAAAATTGTTCTCCCTCAATCACTAAGAATCTAGAAATTGTTGGGAAGAAACCTCTCCAGCAATTCAATATTCAATTATTGTTGATATCAACTATAGGTGTCCTCACACTATCACTATGCCCTTGATCTTACTGCAAATCGTTGTGTCTGAATGTGCTCTCCCAATTCCCATTGATCTCCTATCATAATCTCTTCTTCAGTGATCAACGGCCACAATATAATCTCAATCAATGCTTAAGATCATCTTGACTTCTAAAAATGAATTTTATAGAAGTCACTAGAAATAAATTGATTTTCCTTAATTAATGTTGATTAATTAACCACTTTTCGTATGTTATGCTTGAGAAAATAATTAAATTGGATAATTAATTCTAATTAAGAAAATTTACCTTAGAAACCTTTTCTGGGTATTGGAGATAATTAGTTCATCTGTGATTCTAGCCTCTCAAACACCACCTACAACTAGAACATATGTCAGAGCTACACAAACTAACACTCCCATGCCCTACCTTGATAATTACTTGTCTTGATATTTAGTTTGGTTGAGTCTTCATTAGTAACTTTATCCATTTTTAAAATATTGTAGATTGAGCTCCATCATAACCATCCATATTGTGTTATACTTCCACTTGATTCCCTAAAGAGATGGCTTCTTCATACTACTAAATCAATTTCGTGTTTGTAATGGCTAAACTATTAGGCATTCTATTGACATACTTTCATGTATCGGTATACATGGAAATCCACTATACTCATATCTATAAAAATAGTATAGGTATTGAATATAATACCAAAATTAAGTATTGCAACATGAACAACATCATCTGTTTATTTCATTTACAAATATAAATTTCCACTTTCAAAATGCATTCATTTAAAACTTCATCCATTTACCTAAAAAAAAGTTTTAATATAAAAAAATGTCCATGCTCATCGAGGTTGTTTCAATGTATGTGAACATATTAACAAATCCATCCATATTAATTATTGTTTATGTGAATGCATCTACTTTGGAGGATAAATACACTAATAAAATCCATCTAGTAGTAGAAACTATACATCCTTATATTTATGATCTCTTATATGGTCGTGCTAATATGGTGATAACTAAGAGAGGAAGGAAAAGATTAACACAGTCAATCTCACCATAAGAGCATCTTCCTATTTTTTTTCCTGTCTAGTCACTTATCAACCCTCATTCATAGGGACTAAAGGATCAATATATACAAATTTTACATGAAAACAAGGAATCTAGTGAGAAAATATGCAAGAAATGTTTAACTACTAAAAGAAGCAAGAGAAGAACTAGGCCAAATCCTGTAACCACAAGGGGTTCTTTTGTTTTTGGATAGTAACTATGAAGATGAAGAAGAAATGGAAATCATTTTTTCCAATAAGCAAGGCTTTCAAATCCAAAGATGAAGGCGGCTTGATCATGTGTTTATTAGTTACCACCATTGTGCAATAGTAATGCAAGTGTGTGGATGTTGACAAGAACAAAGAATCCCTTGCTCAAACTTCAAAGCCTTTATTTCAATGCATTTATCCGCAATTTCATGTGTATATGTAGCTCCAATATTAATTTAATACAATCATTTTCAATGCTAATAAATAAAGATACATAGCATAGGTCCCACAATTCATCAAACCAACCACATAGGCATACAAAAATTCTTCACATGCCTACACTAATCCAATATACATCTACACTAGATTAGTCTCATATCTCTAACATATTTATGGGATCTCCCATGAGGGAGTTACACACAGAGATACTAGCTCAAATACCAAGATAAAATTATTGCACACAAAACTATTATTTTATTATCACATAATATCATATAGTTATACATCAAACTAGGTGTAAGATAGATTGACAATCTTAGCCCACCAATCTAGTTAGTTGAGGCAATATCCCAACCACACCTTAAAGTATGAGCTAATTAACAAACCCCTAAAGAAACATCTCACGTAGGAATTAAAATAACCAATACATTCTATGATGAGGAATATCACATATTAAGAACAAGACAAGTAGGAGGTAATATCGCCAACGCTTTTAATTCAATAGAACTATGATGCTCTTGTAATTATCCTCTTACTACTTTTTTAGCACATAAATAAAATGCTAAAGAATCTAAATGTGCAGGATTTCACACTTTGAAATCAAGTTCATAACAAATTCTCATGGACTATATAGTTTAGGAATTCTTTAATTAATCTATTTACTTCTTAAGGTCCATATATGTCTTAGTGGATTTTAATACAAATCAATTGGGTTTATCTTGATTGGTTGGAGGAATAATTATTATCTTGTCGACTCATTTTCAATTCATTTCAATAACATATGTAGTATCATTTTTTAAATAATTTTATAATATTTAATATTTATATATAAATATAAATCCACTTTTAATAAAATAAATTAAAAATTAATTGATAATTAATAAACATTCATATTTTATTTTATTTTAATTAAATTATATCATTAAATATATTATAATTTAAAAAATGAAAATATATATCTAATTAAAATAATATAATCATCATTACAAAATAATAATGAAGAAGTAATTGTTGTAGAAATTTATAGAATTGCAACTGCTCAAGAAATTAAACGAAAATCAAGAGACACAATTATACTCTACTGATTTGTGGAATGGAAATCACAATTTAGAACAACATGAAATAAGAAAAACTAAAAATACACAGTGATTTCTAGGGGAAGCCAACTGGGAAAAACCCCTCAAGCATATTTGAATTAATTAGTTAAATAGAGAAACTATTACAATTGCTAGCTCTAGCTATGATATCAACCTACAAAATAACAATTGTTCTCTCTGCTCAATGAGAAAGTTGGGCCAACACTTAGCCAATTATTTTCTCAATAAGCCTCCTATTTATTTGCGCAAATCCTAAGGAAATTATCCCCTATTATCTATGAATTTTCTCCTAATTGATTGTGCAATTCCCAAGTATTGGTCATCTGACTTCATGCAACACTTGTACACTCTGACTAGTATACAAATCATGTTACACTACCTTGTCATCCCCACTTCAACTGAGGAACTCAAATTTCTTGCATGCAATAGCTATTTTGTATGATCGATCAGTTAACTAATAGATATATGAGTTAGATTGTTGTCCCATTGCACAACTAAACTTCAACTGACTCTATCAATAGTTAGAGGTCAAATAATTGGATACAACTGAAAATAATTGAACTAGATTACTAAAATTTAGCAATCACACATGCATAAATGAACTCCAAGCCCTCTAACTCGAATTTATTGAAGCTAAATAAGTGGCAAGAACCTTGTCACACTAGTTAACTGCCTCCAAGTTTTCCTGCTGATGTGGAAATTCGATTTAGTTAGTTTGACTAAGGTTAAAGTCAAATTGAGAATTTCTTGCTACATTTTTTCAACACTCAGTCTTAGCAAGAAAGGGAATTTTCACCACCCCTACCCTGCACCTGTGGAATTTGAATTTACCTCTTGGCAATGCCTTTGTCAAGATGTTAGAATCTTGCTCCTCAGTTGAAATGTATTGTATCAACATAATTCTCCTCTGCACATAGTCCCGCAAATGATGATATCAGATATCAATGTGCTTGGACCTGTCATGAAATACCATATTCTTAGAGATCTTAGTGAAACTTTTATTATCACAATATATCATTGTTGGATCCATCTCCTAAGTGAAAATACCCATAATTATTTCCATCATCTATATGGACTCACATGTTGCTTAACTTGTGACCATGTATTCAATCTTTGTTGAGCTGAGTGTCGTAAACATTTTCTTCCTGTTGTACCAAGAAATAGTTGTGGGGCCAATATTGAAGATAGCACGTGAATTACTTTTCAATTCTGATGGACTCCTTGCCCAATCTGCATCGATGAAGCCTTCTAGCTTCACTCCCTCTGTCATCATATACCATAATCCATACTCGGTAGTGCTTCTTAGGTAATGTAACACATGATTTGCAACCTTCCAATACAGCTTAGTAGGCCTCGCCATAGCTTGACTCTGTTGGTTTACTGCATAGCACATGTCGGGTCTTGTGTTCACAAGATACATCAAAGACCCCACAAGCTGCCTATAAATGGTAGCATCAACCTCTTCACCTGAAGTGGCATTATCCTTCCTCCATTTTGTAGCTAGAGGTGTGTCCATGGGCTTAAAATTATCCATGTGAAATATTTGAATTATTTCAGATGCATACTTCCCTTGAGACACAAACAATTCACCATCAGGTTTCCATACTTCCATCCCAAGGAAGTAGTGCATGAAGCCCATGTATTTCATCTCAAATTCCCTTTCAAGAGTGGAAAAGTTGTTCAACACCTGTGAATATTAAATCATCAACGTACAAAAAAAGTTTAAGAAACTTACCATCTACCACAATGTGATATAGGTTCGCATCTACTTCACTTTTGGTGAATCCCAATCCATTGAGATAATTGTTGATCTGAATATACCATGATCGGGGTGCCTGTTTGATACCATATAATTCTCTCTTGAGTCTGCACACATGTGACTCTTGATCATATGTCTCAAATCCTTATGGTTTCTCTCTATAAATCCCCTCCTCAACAAAATCGTTGATAAATGCAGTCTTCACATCCATCTAGTTAATTTTATACCCCGTCCACTTAGCCAATGCTAGAATGGATCTAATTGAGGAATATCTTGGAACTGGTGCAAAGGTTTCCTCATATTCCACTCCCTCTACCTGAGATAATCATTTGGACACAAATCTGACCTTACACTTCTTGATGCTCCCATCAGTTGCATGCTTCACTTTATAGATCCATCTCAAGCCAACCACCGATTTTCCCTTTGGTCTCGGCACCACCTCCCATACATTTTTCTTCATTATGGATTCATACTCTTCCACCATGGAATCAACCCAAACTGTTTGAGTAATGTCTTTCTCAAATGAAGAAGACTTTGTCTCAATGATCTCTTTCATGAGAGCCACGTAACAAGTGTACCTATCAGGTGACCTCCTTTTCCTGCGTTGTGATGTGGGTTCTCCCACATTCTCCCTTGCATCTTGCAACAATATATTAGCTTCTCTGATTCTCTTTCTCCCCTCTATGGAATATTTTGGTTGAGTGGGTGCCTTCACTCTGCCTCCTATCTACTCCACTACATGTGGCTACTCCACAACCTCTTAAAGCTCATCCCAAGGCTCCTCCTTTGGAGATAGAAATTCTTGCTCTGGGGTGATGCTCATGTCCCATTATAGATAGCATCTCATAGTCTTGTCCTCATCGAAATTGACATCTCTCCTCACAACTATCATACACAGTGAAGGTAAATACACCTAATAATTGTGTGGAGTTTCGATGTATCCTACAAAAACTCCCAAATCTATTTTAGGCTTAAGTTTATTCCTTGAATATTTGGAGACATGACAACAAACTAAAGCTCCAAAATTTTTGAAATAAGACACATCAGGCTTTCTCCTAGAGAATTCTTCCTCCAATTTGATCATATGTGGTGTTGCATGCTTCTACCCATAGATGGAATGATAGTCATTGATCATCCAACATGGCCCTTGTTGCTCCCACTATGTTTATGTTCTTCCTTTCAGCTACCCTATGTTGTTGTGAGTTATGGGGTGTTGTCAGTTCTCTTCGGATACCTTCTTTGGTACATAAATACTGGAAGGCATGCGAGAATAATTCACCTCCGTTGACGCTTTTGAGAGCCTTCACCTTCTTCCTAGTCTCCTTCTCAACTAATCCCTCCAATTCAACAATTTTTTAGAAAACTTCATCCTCCTTTTTCATGAAGAAGATCCAACATTTTCTACAGAGATCATCAATAAAAATAGCATAGTACTTATGTTTTGTAGTGGAGGTTGTAGAAACGGGTCCACAAACATCAGAGTGGACTTTCTCCAGGATTGTATCTACTCTATTATCTCGGTCATGGAAAGTGGATTTGATATATTTCCCCAGTATGTAATCCTTATAGACATACTGCTAATCAAGGGAGCCTTTACGGAGACCGATGGTATTTTGTTGCATGATTTTAAGGCACCATG
The DNA here is from genome assembly GCA_034641835.2 of Pinus albicaulis. Classification (NCBI taxonomy): domain Eukaryota; kingdom Viridiplantae; phylum Streptophyta; class Pinopsida; order Pinales; family Pinaceae; genus Pinus; species Pinus albicaulis. Next base: position 8,547 of record JAXQQM020081202.1, on the reverse strand, counting down.
GTGTAGATGACCCAATATCTTGTGTCTGTTGATCAATGGTTGTCATTGATGTCAACCCAAGTAGCACCAGGGGCTAGCCCAATATTGAATGGGAATTTTGACCTACAAAATTAATATATTCTGGGTCAATAATTCTTTTGATGGTTTCTACTTGTCGAGATGTTTCCATTGATATATGGCACACCATGTAATTCTTCACAGTTTGAGAGATATTCATGTTTGAAGTTTGTACCCCTAGTTAGTGGGCTAAAAACCCATGGGGTTGGGGCATGGGTCATTTAAAAGTCAAAATTAATATTTTTTAAGCTCCTAAAAACCCTCCCACATTCACATTTTGAAACCCCTCTCAACTCAAGAATTTATATAAATTGTGATCTTCATTTCCTCCTTAGGTAAGGGATTTCGCCATCTGAAACAGGTCATCGTGGAATTTGCGCTCTAAATTTTTTCTACGAAGGGTCAGAAGCTGACATTTTTATGAGGTGAAGCCGAAATCTTGAGGAAGCTGCTATAAAAATTTCAGATCAAGGTGCGCAATATTTTTGGAGATATCATCTGTAGAAATAAGGGTTTTTTCAGGCTCCTGAAATTCATCTCAAAGAAGTGGCCTTGGTAAATTCGTCATAACTCTCTCTCTCTCAGTATCGGATTAGAATTTCGTAAAAATTGGAAGATAGTGCACAGTCTGTAATTTTTTCTCTATCAATTTCAGAGCCAAAGGAAGAAACAGTGACACGTGGCACACCATACAAGTGCGCTATGCTGAAACAATCCATAATTAGGGCATTGTGAGAGATTGGGTATAACTCTCTCTTGAAGAATCAAAACTGGGTCAAACATGTGGCATTGGAAAGATGCCTCAGAGGAATACTATAAAACCAAAAATAAAATATTGAGGATCTAAAATAACAGAGATACACCAAATTCAATATCGAGCTCCTAGAAGGCAAGAAAAAGCTAGATCATGTGTTGTCAAGGGTTGCAAAGGACTAGAATTTCTACGGTAGAAAATAAAAGCAAGGTGCAGCAGAGGGTAGCATGACAAGAGCAGCAACCAAGGTTCATAACAGTAGTAATAAGTTCATCATATGAAGTCTTCAAGTGGGCAACACTACATACAATCATTGTAAAGGTATCATTGTACTTAGTCATTGTCAATACATTATTGTACAAATTGTACTAGTGTCTATCTGCCAAGGGTTGAAGAGGCAGTGTTGGGAGGTCTAGGATCATCATTAGGTGGTTGTGTCAAAGTAGGGTTTATGGTCTAGTATATCTTCTTCTTTTACATCATTATATATCATTGTAAAGTGGACCATTTTCCCTGGTATGGGAGTCCATTCTTCTTTTATTCTTCTATAGGGTGGTAGGGTGGTGCTAGGGTGAGTTGTAGCTCATTGGGTGTTGGGGCATCCATTCAGTTGACTACTGAATAATCTCGAGCATTGGAGCGTCCATCCAGTGGGAGCTAGAGAAGAACGTTTTTCTAGATTCTAGGAAGTTGGAGCTTTATTTTTAATTGGAGTTGAATATTAAAGAATTATTAGAAAAGCATTAGGTGGTTTTTGTCCCAGAGTGGATTTCCACCTTAAAAACTGTGTGCATTTGTGTTCCTCTTGTTTGCTGCTATCATTGTACAAACACTGATAATAATTGAAGATTAACTAATTCTCTAATTGAAAGGAATACTGATTCACCCCCCCCCCAGTATTTCCAACAATTGGTATCAGAGCTTAGTTCCTTCAATAGAAGTTTAACAGCTGGAAGGAGGTCATGGAGCATACCAAGAATGGTGTACCTCTATTCAATGAAAATAAGTATGCACTCTGGAAAGGAAAAATGGAGGTCTATCTCTTGACACAAGGTTACGAAGTATGGGACACTATTCAAAATGGATTTACATCAACCGCGGATGAACAAGGTAAGAAGAATTTGGTAAATGATGCAAAAGAAAAGAATATTATTATCAGTGGACTTATTGAATCTACATATCATAAGGTGTTGGGTTGTAAAACTGCCAAAAATGTATGGGACAAGCTTGAGAATATATATGCAGGTGACTCAAATGTCAAAGAAGCAAAGCTTCAAATCTATAGAGAAAAATTTGAGCAACTCAGAATGAAAGAATATTGCAACATTGTTGCATACTTCCAATACATTGATGAAATAACCAATACTCTGGAAGGATTGGGAGAGCCAGTTAACGAGAAGACTATTATACAGAAGGTTCTTAGAACATTACCAGGGAGATTCAACCCAAAGGTATCGGTCTTAGAATACAGTGAAAATCTGGACAAACTCAGCAAGGAATAATTAAATGGAGTTCTCATAGCATATGAAATGAGACTTGATGAAGAAAAGGGTACTTCAAATCTAGAAACTATATTCGTTTCATCTAAGCAAACCAATAAGGACAAACAACCTTCAATTGAAATGACATGCACCTGCAAGTGTGAAGAAAAGGGAGATGATGGAGAAGGTCTTTCAGATGAAGAATATGCTTACTTTACGAGAAAAATAAAACCTGGTAAGGGAAATTTCAAAGGTAAACTTCCATTGATATGTTTCGGTTGTGGTGAGGTTGGGAATTTCGTAGAAAAATGTCCGAACAAAAGTGATGGCAACTCAAAAGGAAAGAAAGGCTTTAAGAAATTCAACAAGCAAGGCAAAAATAAAGGATCCAAAAGGAACTTTCTCTCTAAAGAAGATAGCTCATCATCCGATGAATAAAGTGACAGCAAAGAAGAAGCCAATGAGAAAGTATTGTTTATGGCCAAGCACGATAAGCAAGAAGTATCAAACAATGAAGACGAAGGGTTGACCATAGAATAATTTTATGAGGAACCCATCAAGCTTATAAAAGAGCTCAAAGCTGAGAAGATCCATTCCAATACTCTTGAAGAACAAGTTCAAGGTCTCAAAATTGAGGTTGAAGAATGCAAATGTATTGAAGAGTCACTTCAAAAGAAGTTGGAAGAAAGCAACCAAGAAAGGGAAGCATTAGAAGCCGAAGTAGTCTTGCTGCATAAGGAAGTGAAGAAGGGAAAAATTTTCCAAAACTATGCCAACAGCTCAAGGGCATTGGAAGAACTCATCAACAATCAATGATCTTACAACGATATAACTGGCCTCAGTTACAAAGAAGAAGAAGAAGGACCTTCTACAAAAAAATACAATGAACCTATGAGATTTGACATACATGTAGACTTCATTGGACAAGATTCGCAAGCACATCCTTGGAAGACGATTCCTCAACAAATATTTTCATCCAGGCACCAACATATTTTTCATGGCTATTGTTATTCATGTGGAAAATTTGGTCATAAAGCTGTAGAATTTCGCACATACCCTAGGAACCAATACAATTCCAAGAGATTCTTCAAATATGAATTTCCCAGGGCTCAACGAAACATCAATAGATTTGAACATTTAAGAAATAATATGGAATGTTAAAAATGTCAGAAATTTGGACACATAGCCAGAGACTGCAGACTTAAAAATCCTCTAGAAGAATCTTCGAAGCCACAGAATGAACGAACATGGAAGAAGAAGAAGACTAATAATTGTGCTCTCGCTCTCAAGGCTCAAAAAAATAAAGATGTGTGGTATGTTGACAGCGGTTGCTCAACGCATATGACTGGAGATAGAAAGAAATTTGTATCTCTGAAAGAGAAGAAGGATGGAACCATATCCTTTGGAAATGATGGATCTTCAAATGTTATAGGATCAGGTACCATCACTCTCGGAAGCAAATATGTTATAGCCAAGAATGTTCTATTGGTCGAAAACATGAATCACAATCTGCTCAGTGTTGGACAAATGTGTGATCAAGGACACACAATGCTATTCAACTCCACAAAATGTGAAATCAAGAAAGGCAGGTATGGTAAAATTGTGGCTACAGCAAGTCAAGCTCCAAACGACATATATGTTCTGGATGAAGCAACTAAAGCATGTCTACTAGCTAAAGAAGATGAAAGCTGGTTATGGCACAAAAAAATGGGTCACATAAACTTTGACAATGTTGTCAGGATAAGAAAAAAGGAAGCAGTACGAGAAATGCCAAAAATCTCAAAACCTTCCAACACACTATGTGAGGCATGTCGGCATGGAAAGCAGACAAAAGTCCAATTTAAAACAAAAGCACACTTTGCATCACATCCATTGGAATTGATACATACTGATCTATGTGGTCCTGTGAGAACAAAAGGCTTAGACGAAGAATTATACTTCATGTTAATGATAGATGACTATACCAGGATGACAGCCGTCAATTTCCTAAAGAAAAAATATGAAGAATTTGAGTGCTTTAAGATCTGCAAGGAGTTGGTTGAAAATGAAAATGATTTGAAAATAAAGTGTTTAAGATCAGATAATGGTGGAGAATTCACTTCCAAATTATTTCAGCAATATTGTAACGAAAATGGAATAAAAATGCAATTTTCAACAGCATGAACACCTCAGCAAAATGGAGTTGCTAAAAGAAAGAACGGAACCGTATAGGAAATGGGTAGAACAATGTTGAAGGACTCAATATTGGATGAAAAATTCTAGGTTCAAGCAATTGATACAGCAGTCTTCATTATCAACCGAAGTCTTCTTAGAAATAATTGCAACAAGACTCCATATGAATTATGGAAAGGAAAACCAACCAATGTAAAATATTTCAGAATCTTCGAAAGAAAATGTTATATCAAAAGAGAATATCAAAATTTGGGTAAGTTTGAATCACGTGTTGATGAAGGTATCTTTTTTGGTTACTCACGCAAAAGAAAGGTCTATAAATGCTATAATCTAAGGTGAAAATAGACAGTGGAGAGCATAAATGTTACATTTGATGAAGATGGTGTTCTAGCAAGTAATGATGAGGATCTAGAATCTTTGAAACTTGAGACAGAGGCTGAAAAAGACAAAGAAAATTGTAGAACAAGAAGCAACTATCAACGAGGAATAAGTAAATAATGATCATCAAGATATACCAGAACAACAACAACAAGCTCCTCCAAGGAGAACAAAAGAGTGGATTCAAAAGAACCATCCATCAAATCAAATCATTGGTGACATAAATGAAGGTCGACAGCTTCGATCATCACAACAAGCTCATGTTGCTTTTCTAGCAACCTTTGAGCCTAGTAGTTTTGAGGAAGCCAGCCAAAATGAACATTGGGTAGCAGCTATGAATGAAGAATTGGATCAAATTGAGAAGAATAACACCTAGGAATTAGTTCCACGACCAAAAGATAAAAATGTTATTGGGACTAAATGGGTGTTCAGGAACAAATTGAATGAAGATTGGCAGGTTACCAGAAACAAAGAAAGATTGTTTTTCAAAGGCTATGCACAAGTGGAAGGAATTGATTTCGACGAAACATTTGCACCAGTTGCCAGAATGGAAGCCATCTGAATGTTTCTCGCCTATGCATGTTCAAGAAAAATCAAAGTCCACCAAATGGATGTTAAGTCAGCATTTCTGAATGGAGAATTAGAAGCAGAAGTTTACGTCGAACAACCTGAAGGTTTTCTATTATCACAAAAAGAAGACTATGTCTGCAGGTTAAAGAAGGCTCTATATGGTCTCAATTAGGCTCCCATAGCATGGTGTGCTCATCTTGATGGATATCTACGTCAACAAGGGTTCAAGAAAGGTACTATTGATAGCAATCTTTATGTACAAATAGATAAAGATAATTTAACAATTGTTGAGGTATATGTGGATGATATAATATTTGGTAGCAATGATGATCGACTAAGTACGAACGTTTCGACAAAGATGCAAAGTGAGTTTGAGATGTCTTTACTTGGTGAGCTGACATACTTCTTAGGGCTTCAAATATCTCAGCAAGAGAAAGGAATATTTATATGTCAAGCCAAGTACATCAAGGAAATGCTCAAGAAATTCAAAATGGAAGATTGCAAACCCGTCCTTACTCCAATGGTAACAGGTTGCAAATTGAGAATAGATGACTCATATAAGGATGTGGATCAGAGGTTGTACAGATCTATGATTGGTAGTCTTCTATATGTAACAGCCTCTCAGCCAAATGTTATGCAAGCATTTGGACAAGTAGCAAGATTCCAAGCAACACCAAAAGAATCACATATTATTGTCGTCAAAATAATTCTTTGATATCTAAAGGGCCTAGAAGAATATGGCTTGTGGTATCCCAAGAGTAACAATCTCATTATTCAAGCCTTTACAGATGCAGATTTGGCAGGAAGCATTGATGATCGTAAGAGTACTAGTGGAGAAGAATTCTATCTAGGTGGTTGTCTCGTATCATGGTTGAGCAAAAAGCAAACTTCAATCTCGTTATCTACAGCAGAAGCAGAATACATTGTAGCGGCATCTTGTTGTACTCAAGTCATTTGGATGAAACTAACTTTGCAAGATCTTCAAGTACAATTCAGTAAGCCTATTCCCATATTCTGTGACAACACTAGTGCCATTAGCATCACCAAGAATCCTGTCATGCATTCAAAAACAAAACACATTCCAATCAAATATCATTTTGTTAGAGAACAAGTCGCTGAAAAGAATATCAAACTTGAGTATGTTAGTACAAAATAACAAATTGTTGATATCTTCACTAAACATTTACCTCGTGAAGCATTTGAATATCTTCATCAAAAGCTTGGGATTCTCCCAAGTTCTCATTAGATTACAGGTCTGCAGGACGGTTGTTTGTCAGCAGGAGTGGAAGTGTGTACAGGTCCGCAGGATGGTTGTGTTTCAGGGGGATTTACCCTTTGCCATTTATGTCAAAGGGGGAGAGAATTTTGTAGGAATAGGTGTCATGATCGCAGGGGGAGTACTTGTGTTGCCATCAGTGCCAAAGGGGGAGATTGTTGATCAGCGGTTGTCATTGATGTCAACCCAAGCAGCACCAAGGGCTAACACAATATTGCATGGGAATTTTGACCTACAAAATGAATATATTCTGGGTCAATAATGCTTTTTATGGTTTCTACTTTTCGAGATGTTTCCATTGATATATGGCACGCCATGTAATTCTTCACGGTTTGAGAGATATTCATGTTTGAAGTTTGTACCCCTAGTTAGTGGGCTAGAACCCCATGGGGTTGGGGCATGGGTCATTGAAAATTCATAATTAATATTTTTTAAGCTCCTAAAAACCCTCCCACGTTCACTTGTTGAAGCCCCTCTCAACTTAAGCATTTATATAAATTGTGATCTTCATTTCCTCCTTAGGTAAGGGATTTCGCCATCTGAAACAGGTCATCGTGGCATTTGCTCTCTAAATTTTTTTCTACGAAGGTTCAGAAGATAAAATGTTTGTGAGATGAAGCCGAAATCCTGAGGAAGCTTCTGTAAAAATTTTAGATCAAGGTGCGCAATATTTTTGGAGATATCATCTGTGGAAGTCAGGGTTTTTGTAGGCTCCTGAAATTCATCTCAAAAAAGTGACCTTGGTAAATTCGTCATAACTCTCTCTCTGAGTATTGGATTGAAATTTCATAAAAAGTGGAAGATAGTGCACAGTATGTACTTTTCTCTCTATCAATTTTATAACCAAATGAAGAAACAGTGACACGTGGCACTCTGTACAAGTGCGCTCTACTGAAACAGTCCATAATTAGGGCATTGTGAGAGATTGGGTATAACTATCTCTTGAAGAATCCAAATTGGGTCAGACCTATGACATTGGAAATATGACTCAGAGGACTACTACAGAACCGAAAATTAGATATTGAGGATCTGAAATAACAGAGATACACCAGATTCAATATCGAGCTCCTAGAAGGCAAGAAAAAGCTAGATCATGTGTTGTTAAGGGTTGCAAAGGACCAGACTTTCTTCGGCAGCAAAGCAAAGCAAGGTGCAGCAAAGGGTAGCATGACAAGAGAAGCAACCAAGGTTCATAACAGCAGCAAGAATTCCATCATATGAAGTCTTCAAGTGGGCAGCACCACATACAATCATTGTAAAGGTATCATTGTACTTAGTCATTGTAAATACATTATTGTACAAATTGTACTAGTGTCTATCTACCAAGGGTTGAAGAGGCAGTGTTGGGAGGTCTAGGATCATGATTAGGTGGTTGTGTCAAATTTGGGGTTATGGTCTAGTATATCTTCTTCTTCTACATCATTCTATATCATTGTAAAGTGGACCATTTTCCCTGGTATGGGAGTCCATTCTTCTTTATTCTTCTATAGGGTGGTAGGGTGGTGCTAGGGTGAGTTGTAGTTCATTGGGTGTTGGGGCATCCGTTCAGTTGACTACTGAAGAATCTCGAGCGTTGGAGCGTCCATCCAGTGGGAGCTGGAGAAGAATGCTTTTCTAGATTCTAGGAAGTTGGAGCTTTATTTTCAATTAGAGTTGAGTATTAAAGAATTATTAGAAAAGCATTAGGTGGTTTTTGTCCCGGAGTGGGTTTCCACCTTAAAAACTCTATGCATTTGTGTTCCTCTTGTTTGTTGCTATCATTGTACAAACACTGATAATAATTGAATATTAAATAATTCTCTAATTGAAAGGAATATTGATTCACCCCCCCCCCCCCCTCAGTATTTCCAACAGTGTCA
>JAXQQM020079223.1:0-15446 GCA_034641835.2 Pinus albicaulis | reverse complement strand
TGGCTGAAATATACAAAATCTGCACAATGCCGGAGTTGCAAGGTAGCAGCTGCAAATCAGAAATTGGAAATGGATTGAGAAAGATGAAGATGCTGCATCAGATAAAAGACCTCCTCCAATGGAACTTCCAAGTGAAATTCTAATCCTATCACTGGAGATCTCACCCTCTCAACAATCTGCAAAACCCCTACTGTAAATGATCACTGGAAATAACGCAGTCTCTGATGGATACTGCGCTGTATGAGCAAGGGAATGAGTTGGCCCAATGCTAAGATCTGAAATAATATTTGAAACCTTCCTCACTAACCTTCCAAAGTAATGGAATCTCCCTCCTCTGAAAATCAGCTCTGGAAATGGTGTTGAGGACCTCCACTACAACACCCTGCAACACAACATTATACTTGAGCAGAAATAACGCTGTAGCTGAAGGAGGTGGCATGGCCTTGAGCCGGAATGTGGAGAATGAAGTACATGATCCTTCAAGAGGCCTCTCTTGGAAGGAGAAGGATTCCTGAATAGGAGATCCTTGTGCTAAGTAGCACTACAATTTTGCTAAACAACAGAGACTGCACAAAGTATGAACAAACCAAGAGATCAATAATACATAACATGAGTAACAATGGCTGCCTTGCCCTCCTTTTAAACAAGTGAGAACTCTCTCCCCATGGGTCCCACTCCTTAGGGTTTCCTCCACTAAGGAAATTTCCTCCCATTCACACTACGCTGCCTCTCCAAGTGGGCTCTACCTCTTATCCTAGCGCTATTGACTTGGTCAAACTTGACCTTGTCCTCATGCAAATGTCCTCTTTCATACTTGAGGGTATGAAATCCAGCTCTTCTGAATATTCCTTTTCATATTATGAGGGATTTTATTCATTCTTCTGTAATGTATGGGCTTCCTTACCCATTTTATTACCTCTTATGTGTAAACAACAAAATTTAATATTCCCTTTAGCTATGTGCTAAAGTGGGAATATTACAATGCAATATAGCTCTCAATGTTCCCTATCATCAAAATATCATCTACATACACCACAAGATATACAACTGTTTTCCCAAATTTCTTAACAAACAAAGTTGCATCATCAAGATCAAAATGTTTGAAGTTGAGTTTCAGAATATGCTCAATTAATTTCTCATGCCAGGCTGGTGGTGCTTGCTTGAGGCCATAAAAGTATTTTATAAGATTGCATACTTTGTGTTCTTGGCCCTTCAAAACAAATCTTTCTAGCTGGGACATAAAAACCTTCTCCTTTATATATCCATTCAAAATGGCGGTTTTTACATTCATCTGATGGACTTTCCATCCCTTGTGAGATGCTAGGGAAAAGAGTGTTTGGATGGTGGCCCATTTTTCTATGGGGAATTTTTTTCCTCATAATCGACCCCTTCTTTATGTACATAACATTTTGCCACAAGCCTAGAATTGTGCTTGTCAAGTAAGCCATCCACTTTGTACTTTTTCTTGTAGACCCACTTGCAACCAATTGGTTTGGTTCCCAAAGGAGGATCAACCAACTTCCAGGTGCCATTATTTATCAAGGAATCATGCTCCTTTTTCATCGCTTCATTCCGTTCATCATGAGAAGTGGCTTATTTTAAGGAAGTTGGTTCACGATCTGTAGACAAATTCAGTTCACAGTTATAAGAAATATCCATATCAATAGGTGAATTAGAATTATCTATGTCACCTTCATTTTGTCTGGTGGAACTTCTTGTTTTTGTCTTTCCAACCTCATTGGGATGAACATTTTCTAGTGTCTATGTCAGCCATTTAGGGGGACCTTTATGAGATGGCCCAGGCTACTCATTTGACTGAGTTGGAATTGAATCAAGATTCAATCTCCCAATTCTGTCAATCACATCGTTCAAGGTGTCATCCGTGGTTGGTTCTTCATGTGGGGGAGAGAGTGCTTCGAAAGATGATTCCACAGATTGATTCAATATAGGAATCACCCCTTCAAGATGTGGAATCTGATTATCAAATTCTTGAAATGACTTTGCATGTGTGAATCTATCCAAGCGATCACGTTGTTACTCAACAACATTGTCAGTCTTGAAAGATTCAAGGAATATGACATCTCTTGATACTACAAACTTCTTATTGACTTCATCATAGAGACAATATCCTTTGGAGGTATTGGAATACCCCAAGAAGATACATTTTTGACTTATAGCACCAGTTTTATTCCTTTGTACATTTGGTATCAAATCATAACAGGTGGAACCAAAGACCCTAAAATGCGTTACCGAAGGAATGTGGCCATGTCACATTTAATAAGAAGTTTTGTTTCTGATTGAATTAGAAGGACACCTATTCTTTATGTACATAACACATAGAACTGCATCAGCCCAAAAAATCAATTTTACATTATGAAAAAACATCATGGAGTGAACCATATTTAAAATTGTCTTGTTCATTATTTCAGCTACACCGTTCTGTTGGGGAGTGAGGGGTGCACAATTGTTTGATGTTTGATCCCATGTTAGTGAAGATAGTTTTCAAATTCGTTTGAGGTGAATTCTTGCATAAAGAGCCAATATGAGTTTGTGTATCATTTTCAATCCATGCATGAAAATTCTTGAATCTTTGAAAAGCATCAGATTTGTTCTTTAATAAGTAAACCCAACACATTCTGGTGTAATCATCAATAAATTTCATCATTTATTTATTTCCATTTGCAGAAGCAATAGACATGGGGCCACATAAATTTGAATGAATAAGCTCAATTTTTCTATGTGCTCTGTAATGTGAATAATGAAAGGACTGTTCTCTATGCTTTACTAGAATACAAGCATCATATTGCGTAAGTTTCCTAGGAATTGTAGGCAATCTAGTAACACCATTTTTCTTCAACAATCAAAGGTTGTCATAGTTTAAGTGTCCAAATATAACATGCCATAAAATACTTTATGGGAATGTAACTTCATCATGATGAGAACTGAATGCAAATTTTTATGCATGAGCAAAGGTACCTTGCAGCTTTAGGAGTCTTCCTTCTTCTATTCCCTCCATGACAAGTGAGCGATCTGATGTTTTTATGACCTCAAACTTGCCATCAAACATGTGAATGGAGTGTGATTTTTGGTAGATGTGGACCAAAGACAACAAGTTTCTCCTCAACTTAGGGAGGTATAGAACCTCATGTAGAAGATGATCTGGAAGACCAGGCAACTTAAGCTTGATTGTGCCAAGCCTTGATGCCTTGAGTTTAGATTTATTTGCGAAGTACACCACTCCATCAACCTTGTCAATAAATTCTTCAAAAAAATATTTTCTAAAAGTCATGTGACATGTTTCTCCTGAATATAGCAACCAATAATTTATCCAAGAAGTAAATGAAACATCAAATAACTCTTCAATTAGTCCATTGTTACAATGTGCTAAAACATAATGAGTAGATTCAAGTGCTTTACCTTTGTCTCTGTCATGAGTTTTACCTTTTTCTTGATTTACTTGCTGCTCAATTTTATCCCAAGGAAACTTACATGTAGATGCATCATGCCAATATTTATTGCAACGTATGCAATGAAGATCAAATTTTTCAGTTTGAGTTTGTTTTCCCCCCCTTCCTCTGAAATTTCTTCTTCCTCTTCCTCTCCTACCACCTCTTCCTCTGGAAGAATATTGAGCATGAATCTTCTCTCTATGTGCGAAACATACAACCTCTTCAGAAGACAGAGGGGCTGTCATATTTCCAAAAGCCTTCTCTCTTTCTACAAACTTTTTCTCAAGGGAATCAAAGGTGATTTTCATGAGGTTTCCACTAGCTTGCAATGACTCAAGGTAATGTGAGTAAGTGGGATAAAATGCCTTAACATAAGCTATGAGAGGTATGCCAACTTCTACACCAATATTCTTAATGTCATGCATGGTAGATCTTACTTCTAATGCTAAATCAAGAGGGTCATCATTTTTCAATTCAAGATTGAACAACTTATAATCATTAATTGAACAATTTCAAGTTCTGAATTTGAGTCATAGAGTTCTTTTAATTTGATCAAGGCTTCATAGGAATTTGAAAATGATGTAATATGGTGACTCACCTCTTCATTTACAGAAGCTACAATCAGGGCATAGGACTTGCAATTCTTGTTTTCCCAAATGGAAATATCCTTGTCTGAGGTGGGATTTGTCAGTGGATTGTCTCTTTCTCCTTCAGACACTCCTCTACAAAACTTTTTAAAAATGAGAGTGTGCTTTATTTTTTGAGACCATTCAGGATAGTTCTCCTTGCTAGAGAAAACAATTCCCACAATATATATGAGATAATGCATTGTGACTCTTGGAAAAAAAACAAATTTTATTGGAGGGAAAAAAACTTAATTTTGGTGTAAAATGTACTTTACTGCAAAAAGGCTCAATGCTGGAGTGAAAGTGCACTCAGTTGTAAAAAAAAATAATTGTTGTAAAAAAAATAGTTCTGATTTTTTTTTTTTTGTGGGAAAAAAATATTTTTTTTTGTGTGGTGGTCAGACCTGGGGGAGGTCTACCTGGGGGAGGTGGGTTAGGGGGAGGTGTATGTGGGGAGGTGAACAGTGAGCGTGATGGTGAGGGGGAGGGGAGCGGAGGTGAGGGTAGTAGAGTGGGAGGTGGAGGGGTGCAGGAGTGACGGGTTGTGGGAGTGAGGGGTAAGGGGATGATAGAGCTGTCTAAGCTGGCGGGAGGGAGATGCGTGGAGCAGGCGGGGAGGGGGAATAGTAGGGAGCTGCTGGAGTGGGAGGTGGAGGGATGTAGGAGTGAGGGGTTGCAGGAGTGATGGTTAAGGGGAATCGTAGGGAGCTGCGGGAGTGGGAGGTGGAGGGGTGCAGGAGTGAGGGGTAGGGGGAAGGGGACCTGTGTGAGCTGATGGGAGGGAGATGCGTGGATTAGGTAGGGAGGGGGTAGCATGGAGCAGGGATGGGAGAGAAGCGAGGGGAATGAGGAGTGAGAGGAAAGGAGTGGAGGGGAGGGAGGGGAAGAAGCATTTGCGGGAGGGGGATAGGGAGAGAAACGAGGGGGAGGGGTGTGGTGAGGGGGACGGGGAGAGTCAAGCAGGGATGGGGAGTGAGGTGAGGAAGAAACACAGAGAGGTGAGGGGGAACATGAATGAGGAATGGGGAGGGGGTGATATTAGTGATGAACGAGGGAGAGATCGATGAGAGATGAGGTTGCATCTGCTAGGAGAAGCAGACACCAGAATGCAAAAAAAATAAAATTTGAATGCAGCAGGGAGCAGCAAAAAATATGAGTGCACAATGAAAGTCTGCAAAAATGTAGAACATGGACATGAGGGAGTTACACCAAGGGCAAGAATGCCAAAAAGGGACTGGATCTGATACCATATGAGGCTAGGAGGTAACTCCACAAATTGGAATGTATATTTGATGGAGGGTGTGCATGAATTTATACATGGAGGTGATACTGTTGGGATTAATTTCTCAATGTCTCTTAGCAATCCTTATTTTCTAATTTACAATATTATACAATCTCACTCAATCCTTTAGGATTAGGTGTCAACACGAAATACAACCCGATTTTCGATGTAGTGGGTGTTAATGATATGCCCTTGCTGCAATAACACATAGAGGGATGTATGGTGACTTTGGTGAGAGAAATTGTGTGACCCTGAAGAAAATCAAGTGCAATGCATGAAGGTTCTAACACATAAAGGGAAAATTATTGAGCCCCTTAGAAGCCTGTCATAGTACGCAGCTTGAAAGATACACACAAACATAAAGACATCACAAGCTAATATGCGAAATAGTTCACAAGTTAACAATGATGAAATAATACAATAACATGCATTCAACAAGATTCACACCAATGAAAACGAAATAGTTCATAAGAAAAATAATAAGTTAAATAACACACATTGAAAATACAACAAGAATAGTCCTACTATATTCACAACATATGCATGAAATCATGTTGACTCTGATCTTTTATTAAATTGAACGTTCCAATCATACATATACCATTAACAAACCACTATCCCCAATAGTTGAATGTGAAGTCAACATCACTTGATCCTCAAAAGAAATATACTCCCTCTATGCTACAGAGAAGCCAAGGCTCTCACAAAACTCCAAAGTTCCTGATTCTAAGCCTAACCCTAGCCAAAATCTTGGCTCCCAAAATCTCTTTACATGAGTTATGAGGATGTAATTATAAAAAAAGGGGTGACTCTTCATATTCCCCTTGGTGACTCTTGGAATTCCCTCACGACTCTTCAAATTCTTTACAGATGACTATTCAATTACATTACATCATGAATCTTCACATTCCACAATTGACACTTGGCCACTCACAAATTATTTACACAAGAATATTACAATACACTCATACCCATATAAGACAAAAAATGGTAGATCCAACTAGACAACCTAACAAGACAAAACACTATCATGCTTGATTTTGGGGAAACTCTAGCTCAACAACTTCCAATTGATGTCTTTCGGTCATGTATCAGTGCCAATATTAGTACTGTGCATTGACATCCCCAAATTGTGTGATGGTGTCTGGATGGAAGCAGACTCTAGCCTCCATGGAATCTGGGTACAATGATTTGGAACCAGTTTGAACTTCCTTCTGGAGAAGGAGTAACTTTGTGTTCACTTGGACAGAACCACCAATGTACTTCTGCATGTTCTATCCATTCATCTCCAAATATTCCTTGGTGGAAATGTATCTAAGTTGCTCCAAGTATTCTTTGATCTCTTTCCTGACCTAGTTCTTGAGTTTTTCTTACATGAGTGAGCCAAATGATGGGATCTTGTGCGAGTTCACTAATAAATATAGAATTTTATATAATCGTGCATACAAAGCTTGAATGCTACCAATGAATGAGGCGAGCTATTTGTTGCTCTAGATCAACATCCAAAGTCTTTCTTTCTCCATCTCTACATGTTGATTTGTTTTCTTTCCCAAGTAAAGTGGTTACCCTTTGTATGGCATTGAAGATTCAACATGATGATGAAGGCAACTTGTATATTCCTCAGAGTTTTGACAAAGTATTTACACCTCTGCTGCAAGCCATGCAAGTGGAAAATTTCCTTATGTACGATGACAAGATCCTTATAAAGATTCTGGCGCATGATCTCTCCAAGTGTCGATAATTCACCAAGTATCGTTTCCTTCATTTCCTCTAGATGGAATTGTGTAGAATTTTCATTCTAAGTTGTCGCGCAGAGCTATTCTACCTCTATCCTAATAAACTAAAAGTTCTTTTCCAATATATTATTCCCGGCCATCAAATACTGAGTGTTTGAATTTTTTGCACTTGCGAAGGGCAGGTTCGTTGTGGAAATGGCATCAGGATTCTTCCTCGTGTTCGCCACTATCACCCTTTCTCTAATAAATGCAGATGATGTGAGGTCATCCAGAAAATTATTCCTACGCACTTATACAATCTTTTTTTGAAGCTCATCGTAAGATAGATTGTACGTTTAAATGACTGGATCATCATCAAGATGAACAACTTCCTCTTCCTCGCCTCGAGCTAACTCTGCTACTGGAGGTGGTGGAGGCAGAATGGTGACCTGTTGTGTACTTGGCATCAGGTGGACATCTTGATTCTGTGGCTTTGGTTCTGCCTCCATGTAATCGATCTCTATAAACTCTTCAATATGCTGAGCAAGCTCCATATCCTTAATCTATCTGCTGTCCTCCCCTGGTTTATGATTTTTTTCTTGCTCTTCAACTTGTTTCTGCATTGTTTCTTCTACTATTGTGCTTCACCTCTCTTCTTCTTCTCTTCTTGTTCTTGCTTCTTCTTCTTCCTCCAATATCCTCTGCTCTTCCTTCTTCCTCTGTTCTGTCCCTATAGCCTCTATTTCCTCCTTGCCTCTACTTCTAAATCTTCTTTCATAATAGTTGGATCCACTTTTTAACTTGCAGATTCATTCTCCCCTTGGACTATAAGCAACATTTCTCTTTCCCTTATCCTGCACAGGGTTGATCCCTTCTTATGACACTACTTCTGGTGTTACTTCCTTCTATGGAGTCACCTGTGAAGTTCTTGCAAAACTAACTGGATCGCAGTATTTGGAGGCATTATAACAATTCTTCCATGGATCCTCCTCTGATAAATGAAATTTCCTACCGAGCCACTGGAAGTGAATTATTTCATAATGGTCTTTGAAAATACAATGGGGATCGTATGGATTAAAGTCATAATTACCGAATGAAAACTTCTTTATTTCCTTTCCTTCAGTATCCACAACTTTCAGTTTCTTGATCTTGTACAATCCAATTTGCATAGGAAGAGTTGGTTAAGGTGATTTATTCTTCATGTGGAAAGCTACTGACAAAACTGTGGAGAGATGATATGAAACTTCTTGCATGAAAAGCTTATCGGTGGCATACCTTGGAAAAATATGTAGAGACTTTAGACCGCCAACCAATATAGTGAGGCAAACCAATCTTCTATCTTTGTTATTGCTTCCATTTCCCCACGCGACATGTAAGGTGGTTTTTCCTCAAAAATAATCTTGTACAATGGAATGAGGAAGTGGTCAGTTAGATTCTACATTAATACTTGATGGATGTAATTTGAGAGAAGTCTGTAGTGGATGTACACAACAGGGTCTTGAGGTGTCCAAGTACATTCTATGCTAGGGAATTCATTATGTGCACAAGTTGCATCCACTAAATATGCATACGTGTAGAATCTTGCTTGCCCACCCTTGGGAGTATTTTGGGCATTTTATACATGGACTCTTAACTATTGAACCAATAAATATGACCAAATGAATGTATTCCCGTCATTCATGAATTATTTTAATAAGACTTCCAACCCTTCAGGAAAGGTCTATGTGCTCTACTGACCATAGATTATTAAACCTAGGATAATCAAGAGCTGATAGGCCCTCCTGAGAGACTTTGTCTTGTATGTGTTGGTGGGTGTATGTCGAAACTTTGATGGCTCTTCCACCCAACCTTTAACAATGTCCTTCTTGCTCAGATAGTTGTTGGCAACATAGATGTATGAATCCATGAGAGTTTATGACTCGGGAAAATGGTACATAAGACAGTAATATTATTCCAGAAAAGTAGCAAGATTTTGTCCGCTGGAATTTCTCAAAGTCATAGTCTTCACATCAATATGTGAAATAATCTAGCTGATAACATCCGCACATGCAAAGGTTGGATATCTACATGCAGCCCTGTGTAATCCCACCATTGAACACTGAAATATACCCATCGATCTTCTAGATCGTCCTTGAAGCTATTTGCTAAAAATTCTTTGTTAAGTTTTTGACATGTAAGATCTGATTCCTTTTCCACAAATAATTGAGTATATGAATACACTGGAAAGTTTACTAGCATATTTTTAACTTCTTCCTCAATATTTATCTCCGTGGTATCCTTTGAAGCAAGCTCTCCTGGGTTCCATGCTAAGAGTGATTGCTTGAGAAAAATGCTCAACAACTATGATACCTGTGAGAGAGAAAAGGAACTCATGGAAATAATAAATTAGCTTTTTCAAATCCACTTTTAAAGCAAGATCAGGTAGAAAACCAGTGAACTAAAGAGAAATATTACGTAATTTTCATGTTCAAGGGAGGGAGACTGGTTGAGGGAACTGTGTATTGCGTAGTATAAGTGGCCAAGGTGGAAGGAAAGAGACTTGGGACTATGCAATGAACAGTTGGTCAAACCAATACTATGCATTGCACAGTCTCAGAGGCTAAGCTATCAACTTGAGCCTTAGACTCGTGCACTTCCTAGCTAGGCAAGGAAATGAATGGCCAAGTGAAGTGAAAATATACCTAATGAGGGTGTGGAAACAAGAAGATCTAAGAGATAATGTAATTTTAAGTGTAGATATCACTAAGTATGGATAGATTGACAATGTGAATCAAGTGCAAAAACTCAACAAATGGAAATAAAAACAAATATGCAAGGAGAGTCGCCGAAACAACCAGTGTGCAAAAAAAAGAAACTAATGTGACACTTATAAAAGGCGAATGAAAAACTGAACCAAAAATTCTAAAAGCTAATATAAGTTAAAACTCTAGAAACCATTAAGAGAAACAAGAAAAAACACTCACAGAAGTGAAATGACAAAAAGTGGCAAAAGACGATAAAAGAAAAACTCACTCGGAAAAGTGACACAAACTCCATTGAAGGCTCCTTGATATCCTTGGGAATGATATAGATCTAGGATTGAATGTACAAATGATATTTATATGAGTAAATTAAATATATTTGAGTTGATTAGGGTTTATGATGCATATACCTAAAATCAAGGAAAAAGTGACACTTGGCAGATTTTCTAAAATAACTACTGTGCTACCTTAGGGAAACTAATAATGAATCTCTATTTTCCATGGAATATTTTTCACTTTATTATTTTTTCTTTTTTTTTTTCTTTTTAAGGAAACTTTCCATGCACACTATCGAGCAGGATTGCACAATTATGGGGAACTGGAAAACTTCCTGTCTCAGTGCATTGCACAGTTTCTAAGCTCAAGGAATGGATTGCTCAGTTTCTAAGCTTAGTTCTGGGTTTCAAACCATGATTTTACTTTTCTTAAGCTCAAGGTTGAGTTTCCATTCTGGATTACATAGTTTTCATCATTAAGGCTCACTTTCATCATGGATTGTGTAGTTTCTGGAGGAAAGCCCAGAACTGGTGTAAGGTCAAGTCAGAAGGTTAGCTTGTGACTCAAAAATATTATATAAGTATGAAAAAAAGAAAACACAAGAAAAAATGAAAATAATAAGTCTTGATCAAATCATGAGTACTTGACGAAAGTAAAAGATAAGCTCCTGTGGGTAGAACACAAGGCTCCAAAATGAAAGCATAGGAAAAATTTTGGAGGGTGGTTGTAGCAGCTACAACACTTGGTGACACACTGGTAGAACTCCAGTTCTCTGTATGGTTCGTGTATCATGAAAAAAAAATCTAATTCTCCAGGAAGTATTGTTAGATTCAGTTATCATCATAGCTTCTTTACTTGAGTTAAATATATGGTCCCTACCATTCTCTTCATCGGTGACACATTAAACCAAGCAAAGTCAAACTGAGTTGTTTCGATTAGGGACGAGGAGTATATATATACACAATTAAAAGAAATTTCAGAGTCTTATTTTTTATATTTGGTGTTTCTCTGCTGCCAGGAAACCTGGATAATACCCCGGCGGAGTCACTTTAGGAACAAAAACATTGCTCTACTGTCAGAAATCTTGGACAATACCCCGACAGAGTTGGTTTCTTCACCTCCCCGCGTAGCAAGCCTTTCTCTTATTTCGCCCTTTATTTTATTTTTTTCGTTCTTTAATTTTTTATTCGTTCATAGAACTGGGCAAAGGAACTTATTTATTTCATGGGGCAGAAGAGGGATATAAACTTTTTGAGAGCATAAGAGGTTGCCCCTTCATAGAAGGATATTTATATATACTTCTGACACACTTGTTAATATTTTCCTCCCCTCCTTGCTCTACTCGACTTAGTTGACAAGGAATAAATAAAAATTAGAAAAGGTTTATTAGAGTAGGCAACACTAGTTATATATTCAAGCATCGTGATTCAACTACGGTTTTCTCTGAAAAATAATGTATTTTCCATCATAGTATCATTGACTAAAATAATAGAAGATTCACATAAAAGAGAGGGAATAAATAGATAACCAAGTGTTGATAGTAGCAGAAATTCCTCCTGGAATTCACCATTCTTGCTTCGTAAACCAAAAATGGTCTCATGCGGAAGCTATGCTACAACTTGAAAAGAAATGAAAAGAAAGGGGCAGAGCGGAAAGTAAATAAAAACAAGACAAAACAAGGAAAATGAAAAACAACTACTCCAACTACTAACCTAACAGGGAATAGGCTAGAATTACGTAAAATGAAACTTTTAGTGTAACCACCAACGCATCAGGTGGCCTATGTAAACGAGGGAATACATATCAAGAAAGATATTTAAGCATAATAACAAAGAATAAAAATAATACAATACATACCAAGACGTTCAAAGTTTGAAGATTCACACATAAAAGTATGAAATAAACACGCATGCGAAGAAATCTGTGGATGCATTATGGTGTTCATACATGTTGCAACTCAATGACATGCAAGAGCAAAGTTTTGAACTTTGAAACTGGATGAACATGAGGAAACAAGAAAACTTGCGTTTTGTAATACTGCTCTCCATGTATGAATCCTCCAATGACTTAGTGATATGATCGTGAAAAATAGATGGAGGATGTGGAAATTATGAGACAGATTGAATTTCAATTTGTGTGGCAGAGGGATGAGGAACCTTGAAAGAAAAAATGTTGTTCTGATCGGAATTGTAACTGGCCTCTAGACTACAAGAACCTGATAGAACCATCAACTTGGGGTAAAGTTCCTCGACAACTTGTGGAAGTTTCAAATCATCAGAAGTTATATCATCAAAGACGGGTGGCTTATAAATATCGATAGTGGAAAAATTAGAGTCGTGACTGAATGAATTGGTGAAAATACTACAACAGGCATGATCAGAAATTTCAAGATTGAAAATAGAGGAATCCTCTTGATCTGACGAATTGTAAAGAGGGGAAGATGAAGACAAGAAATTTCACCCTTTATTTCTTTAGAATGATGAGATGATAGATTAGGGAGATAAAGAAGAGAATATTTTTCCTCTCTGCATTCAGATATAATGCTGACATTCCACAAGTTTTGAGAGTGATCAGAAGTAATGATATAGTTAGAAAGAAATTCTTCGCAAGATGCAACAGGAATGAAAAAATCACAGAAAATGTCCAGATAATGAGGGAGATTTTTATAAGGAAAAGAATCATCCTTCATCATATATTATTGTTTAGATATGGAATCCTAGACATAGTCATCGTAAATGATATTGCAATTTTGCTACTCAACACAAAATCCATCCAGAACTTGATCCTCATGAAAATCAAAATAAACAGTTGAAAAAGGAGAACAAAACAACTCACAATTAAGAGTACCAAAAGAAGTGATGGATGGAGGATGAGGATATAACACTTCATCACAAACATTAGATTCATAGTCCAAACTTGTGCTAAAATTTTGAGAATGTGGGGTGGGAGAAGATGGTGGTAAATCAGTGGATGAACTCTTAAGTTCTCCCATCTCAACCTGCATAAATGGATTTGTTTGATTAGAAGGATATGAAGAGTCACTTGGAACAACAAAATCATCCCTCATATATTTATAAGCTTTAATACCAAAGTATGTTGGGAGACATTCAAAATATTAATAGTCATGCAAATTCATTGAAATGTGAACAAGAAATTTGAACTTCTCTTTCAATAAAGGCCAATCAACATCATCTTCAAAAAATTGAAACAAAAATGAATGAAATGATCATGAAAATCATCAAGAGATTCATCAAATTCTTTTCATAATCGCATAATTTTCTTGAACAAATATTTATAATCATACCTATCAAAGGTGCGGTAAATTTCAATGGAAATATGTTCAAAAGAGTGTATGGAAGCGACATAAAATGTGTAACACCATTCCCTTGCGTTCCCTTTGAATGTGAGGAAGAACAACCTGCATGCAACATCCTCATAGTGAATATTGTGTTTGGTGAAAAATACGAGAAAGTGAGAGGCGTGCTTGAAAAAGGATTTTTCACCCACACCATTGAATTTTAGATTTGAAAAGTCATTAATAATTCCCATGGGCACTTTCAATTTTGCGGTTCTTGAAACACATGTCAGGGCTAAGAAATGGGAAGAATCCATAAATGAGTTCGAAAATTGAAACATACTTCATGGGATCAACTTGTCATCTAGCCCTCCTTCTAGCACTAGAAATGTTGACAGTGTTGGACCTACCATCATTCATGGGATCTCCCGATATGAAGTCCTAATTAGACCTCACACAGTTTGGTGTATGAGTCCCATCCAAAATACAATACGATTGTTGATGCAGTGGGTGTTAATGATATTCCTTGGCTGCAATTACACATAGAGTGATGTATGGTGACTTTGGTGAGAGAAATTTTATGACCCTGCAGAAAGTTAAGTGCGATGCATGAAGTTTCTAACACACGAAGGGAAAATGAGTGAGGCCCTTAGAATCCTATAATAGTACGCAACTTCAAAGAGACACATGAGCATAAAGACATCACAAGCTAATATGTGAAATAGTTCATGTTGGGAAAAATACTGAGAGGGGGGGGGGGGTGAATCAGTATTTACTGCAAATTCAGAACTTTCACTTTTTTTTGCTTCTAAAACGCATACGCTACTTTCCTGAACCAGACTTGCGTATATACGCGGATACCCTTTACGAAACTCGCGTATACACATATATTTATTTATGTCATTAATTCTTCACTTAAATCATTCCTTCATTTATTCATCAGATATTCATTAAGCAGTAAACATGTGCAGTAAGAACAGAATAAATCATCACACATGAACACCAGGATTTTTAGGTGGAAACCCAAGTCGGGAGAAAACCACCGTTGCAGTTGCTCAGCCTTCAATATTTTATTATAGAGAAAACATCTTACAACATATGTGCTAGCGCAGACTTGACCAGCACGCAGGCACCCACCTGCGCTCATTTACCAGCCTCTCCTGGAAGGGAGCTCCAACCCCCTGACTCGTTTACCAGCCTCTCCTGGAAGGGAGCTACGACCCCCCGATCTCGTTTACCAACCTCACCTGGAAGGGAGCTACGACCCCCTGACTGAAGGCTACAACCCTCAGCACCACCTTGGACCACGTTTCATCAATTTTCACACTGGATCCAACAACTTCAATAGAACACCACTTGCAGGCCACATTTCATCATATTTTCACACTCGACCCTTTCCATACTTTTAAGCACAAACATACGTCACCAACAGATACATATCAACACAGATCAGATAGCAGAAACACAGCAGAATAGATCAGATATTTCATACCCCTTGCTTCAGCAAACCCTAGTATGAATACGCGCTTTTACTTCACTGATGTCGCGTATATACGCGCTTCCGTCCACACAAACCAGCGTATACCTCAGTGTATATTTTATTGCGCATACGCGCTTTCTCTTCGTTGAAGCTGCGTATATACGCGCTTCCTCCGCGGCGAAGTAGCGTATAGATCTTCAATCATTACAGAGCAGCATACTTCATCAGATCAGATATTCAGTTCAGATCTACCCTTTTTCTTCAGACATATGTTCGCCTTGATGCTCGCCTCATCACAGATCTAAGCCTTCCATAATCAGATCTAACAAATACAAGAGCAATTCAGATCTAGATCCCCTTCTTCATCATTGGTGCATCATACAATCAGATTTATCATTCAAGTGTAACCCTTTCCATTCAGATGTACTTCAGAGAGAAGTATTCATTCAAGCTCAGACATCTTGCACTCACACTCATGTTGTGCACAATGAATTTCTTCTCCTTTTATATGATTATCCTTTTTCAATACCATGGGCCAAAGCAATACCATAAGCCCAAAAAATACCTAGACGGGGTCAATTA
>JAXQQM020085683.1:0-28935 GCA_034641835.2 Pinus albicaulis | reverse complement strand
AAAAAAAGTTTTAATCAATATTAAATAACATATTTTTGTTTAAATTAAATATTTTTTATTATTTCACTTTTCGTTGTGAGGGCGATTGTAATTTATTGTATTCTTAATATGGATCTTATATATATAAGATATTATTAACCTAAAAATTAATGTGGATCATAAATCAAATATTGCAATATACATGTTGACTAAAATATTTCAAGATCAAATATATACAGAGAAAAAACTAGAGAGTTCTTATTCCATTAAGAGGTTCTTTTTAATTCAAGGTATGAGCAATGTTAATAATTGAAATATATATATATATATATATATATATATGTTTATATATATATATGTTTATATATATATGTTTATACATGTGTTATCATATTCATATATCCGTACAACTATCTATATATATATATATATATATATATATATATATATATATATGAATGATTGTCTGGATACTTATGAATATGATAGCAGATGTATAAACATTTTAATGTGGGAAATGTGAACCATAGATAAAGTATTTCAATGTGAACCATCTATATATTATATAAAACTAGTGAAAATAAAAAAAATCTTATAGTTCAAACACTTTGTTAGTGTTTTTCTCAAAACTAGCACATATCCATCTTATCTCCAATTCTACCAAGATGCAAGGGGAATCAAATCTCACAAGATGCAAACATTTCCTCATGTTCTGCACTCAAGAAGAGGTTTGCATCTTGAAATATTTGATATCTCCCTATGCTTGGTAGATTCAGAGTTAAGATGGGTCTATGTTGGTTAATTATTACATAAATAATGAAGTTACATAAATATGCATGAGAAATTAGAATATTCAATACATATAGAATATAGGTTTAGAAGTTATAATCTTAAAATGCAGTTTTTTTATTGAATCATTTTATATCATTGAAATATGTGGATACCAAATGAATGATATCATTATGTGACCATGCCAATAAATATAAAATAGGGTATATACTAGAACCATAGATAGAATAATATCACAACTCATTAGTCATTTGTCTCCATGTTAGACTCATCAAGGTCACTATCACTGCCATTGGTATCTTTTCAATTCTCCTCCTTTATATTGAAACCAAGATTTATACTTATTGTTGGAGAGGATGAAATCTTAAGATGATCATAATCATAATCAAAAGTGATTAGCTCTAAGACTATCTCATCAAGATTGCAAATTCCAAATCAATTTTAGTATCAAAACCCATATTATTAAGAAATATATCCCACATTTTTTTTTACCTTCATCCCCTCATCCTTCCTATTATAAATAAAATGGAGGTTCGACTACCTATACATCAATTTTTTTTTCTCTTTATAGGTCAAGTGTATTCCAAGTGTTTAAATTATGCTATTTGCTTCAAACCATCTAGTAACAAGAGGATCAAATTACTCGAGAGAGGAGCCCCATGGATAAATACTATAAAATAGTCACACACATTCCCATGAGTTCCCCACCAAGCATAAATCTTATTAAACCCCCTCTCCTTGAGTACATCATAGGCTCCAAATATCCTATTGCTAGTGGAAAACTCCATTAACCTCCTCCAAATCATCAAGAAAGGGTTTATCTCTCTCTCTCTCTCTCTCTCTCTCTCTCTCTCTCTCTCTCTTATGAGATCACTTTCCATTTGAGGAATGAATCTGCAAGAAATGTTATCATTGAGCCAACCATTACCATAGTACATGTGCTTCAATAAGTGATATATGAAATTCAAATGTGTGCAATTATTCTCCCACTTATTGATAGCATGATTTATAAACTCCTGTGGATATTCCATTGGAATAGTTTGTCACAACATATTTGATAATTTTATTGAAATCTATACTATGTTAGGTTAATTATCCTTTAGATATTATATTCCTAAATAGTTGATTTTTTTCATTTGAATGAAGAAATAACCAAGATGTGAGAAATAGAGAATACACACACACACAATATACATATACTGTTCCTTAGGACACCCTTATTAGAGAAAACCTAGCTAGAAGGTGAGGCCACTCTAAATTCTTTTCTCTAGTATGCAAATATGAAAAGAAAAAGAAAAGACACTCTATGGAGTTATCTAAGACTTGTGACCTGTAAAGTTACAACCAAATTGTAACCAATTTTGGTTTTCTCTTTAGCTTCCCATTTCCAGTTTCTCTACTTAATTATGGAACAAAATATAATAACATAGATGTAAAACCTACTACTCCTAGCGGCTCGGTATTTAACATATCCAAATAGCCAACTAGAGGTAAGAAGTGACCCTCTCAAACCTAAAGTAGACTTTCAATAATCTATATTCTAGAGTCGTCTTGAAATTCCACACATCGCTAGCTCGAAATGCATGAGTGATAGGGGCCAATGTGGCATCCAGTCATACCATGGTAGTTAGTGGGATAACTTGTGGGAGGCATAACATTTTAATATGCAGTTTGATGCGAATCTTGCACCATTGGAAAGGTATTTGAGTTTAGGAAAATGAAAAGGTGTATGGTGCAAGATAAAGTTTTTAAGCCAAAATAAACATAATTTAATGCCTCAAAATTTCTTTGGAAAGTTTTAGATTCTAATTCTCCAAACTCGACGCTATCATTAAAATGACCTTGCAAGCTAACTCCTCTAATATTTTCCACTATGAAAGCATCGAGATATATGAAAAATAATATAATGATCCAATCACATCATAGTAATATCTGGCATAATGTTGAACAATATCTTTAGTGATTTCTTATACTTAGTCATTCATCCTCTACAATCATGTTCTTCATGGACCGAATCATGGAGACCCACCTTTAATGAACATCCCTTGAGATGGGTTGGTCCATGTTTACAAGACATAATAAAATAATTATGAGGTCCATGATATTAATGGAAATGTCTAATCTCTCCCACCAAACATCATATAAGATTTTATCTTAATATTTTTTTGAATTAATTTAATCTATCTTTCTTGAACAGGACCAAAAATCTTTAATAAAAAATGACGCTAAGAGTAGTCTTAACACCCATCACCATCTCAAGCATAATTACTAAGGAAGAAAATTAAGTAATTACAATATTCAATAATGGTAGGTTTGTGTACCATTTTATAGATTGTGAATGCATTGCTATAGTTTTGTAAAAAAATATTGACATGTAGTGCATCATCAATGAGATTTTCCATCAATGTCACATCTAAAGCAATAGAATTAACCACTAAGTTGAAATATTGCATAATGTGATAGGTCCAAAATATATTTGGATCTTAAGTTTCCACATTTTTTCTATCAAATATCTTGCAAATAGGTGCATTAATTTTGATAATTTTCAAAAGAGAATTAATACATACATCTCCAATGACATTATTGAACAACTCACCCATAGAATATGCATTCTTTTGTTTCCAATAATATCCATCATTTTGAAGAAGAGTAATATATTTTGGGATGACACCATGAAATTAACAAGTGGATGGGATGTTGCATGATCCATACATCCATCATAAGAAATACTCACATCATATGAAGGCCATGGTGTTAAATAGGTGTTATAATTTATGATCCACTTCTTCCATTGTCTTAACCAAATATGTAGTTATAATATTCTATGAATTTGGAGGAGCATACTCAAATGGAGTGAACTCAAGTAGAGCTCAACACATCTGAGATCAAAAATAAGACCTTGAAAAATTAAATAAAAGTATTTTTTGATAAGGAAATAACACAACAATATGATCAATTTCACATTGCCACTCTTTTTCAAATATATTTCCCATTGGACAAACATTGAGAGTTGATCTCTTTCATTCTGGTTGAATTGCAGTCCCACTTCTAATTATACAAGATGGCTTCCTCAATAATGGAAGGGGATCTTCATCTTTGTGTATTATAATTACTACATTTAGATTCCCTAAGCCAATACCATCATCCCTAGTTATATTTTTTCATTAGATAGAATCCACTAATTTACATGAGGTCCAATAAATGGCCCCTAACTCAGTAATAGGTTCTATTATATTCAAAATGGCATAAATTAAATTCCTAAAAAATATTCCCTCTGCCATAAAATAAGCTTTGGCTTGAGCTTGTGTTTTCCTCTATATATTTCCATAGTGGATATATTATTTTCTTAAGACTCTTATATTCCTATATACAAGTTTATTTGCAACATTGATATCTCCTGTTGACTTGGAGGAGGGGGAAAACATCAACATTTGATTTGTTCTCTTTCTTTCGATACGTCAACCCTTAATTATTTTTTGGAATTCCAATGTTCTATGTTATAAAAATTAATTATTACAAAACTTCTTTATGCTGCAATATTAGTTAAGAAATTGAAGATATAACATAAACAATATAAGCCATATGAAAAATACAAGACAATCAAGAACACAATGAGACACAACGAATTTATGTCCAATGACTAGGGAAAACCCCACAAGGGGAAAACCCAACCAGATTCTTCTTCTTTTATATATCAATAGTTCAGCAGAGATACAATGTACAATGAGAGATCAAGAGAATGAGAAAGATCACCAAAATTTGAACAAGTTGTAGAATGAAGATCAATGGTAGCAACAACTGAAGCAAACACATAATCAACCTCTGCTCACCAAGTTTTTTTCTTACTCTCGAAGTGTCTCTCTCTCTCACAATCTCCTTCAAGCCACTCCGACTCTCTCTCAAGTTCAAATTCATAATGCGCAAGTAAGTGAGGTGAGATGATATGAGATGTACATATATATAGAAAGGAGAAGCAATAGACATGCCTTGAGGAGAAGTTAAATTTTCCATTTAGGGAAGAGTAACTCATGACATTGAGGAGAGACAATTCCAATTCCATTATGGAGAGGCAACACATACCTTAGATGAGAGGGGGAGAGGAATATTTTATGACATACCTTTAATGAGTGTGTAAGATAAATCTTGCATTCCATGCCTTGTAAGAGGAATATTTTATGACATTTTTAAGAGGAATATTTTATGATGAGCCTTTTAATGGGGGTATGAGAGTGTAAGAGAATTAATGAGAGTGTAAGAGAACATTATTGAGATCCATGATTGAGCGACTTCAATTTATTTTTAATAATAATATAATAGAATCATTAGAATAATAATAATATTAACGATAATATTGATGATTAAGTCAAAATTGAACTATTATGATTTATTGATGATCAAAATAGATTTTCCATCAACAATATTGGATTACCAATTAATGCAGGGTGATCTATTATTTTTGGAAAGTCATACTTGAAACTTCCTATTTTTAGAAATTCATCCCTAAGCTACCAAATTTTCACCACTCCCTCTTAGCTCAGGAGGAATTTATTTTTGTAACAAAATATCTCTTCTTTATCTTCTCATCTCTGTTCATATTTTCTTTGTATCATCTCGAATAATGGTGTATCATTCTAAAAAATAAGAATCATCATAGAGGAGCTCCGATTACCATCCTATATCCACAGAAAATAGGGGAGATTCATCTATCATCCTATATTCACTTGGGGAATTTCCACTTGCTAACATATGACAAGGATATCGCACAATGAATTCTCATCTCTGCTTAGGGGGATCCACTTGTCAACACATGACAAGGATATCACATAACCAAATCTTATCTCTACTTTGGGGGTTCCACTTTTCAACACATGACAAGGATCTTGCACATCCAAGGTTCATCATTTCTTGGGGGGATCCACTTGTCAATACATGAAAAGGATCTCAAACAACCAAATTTAGTTAAACACCAAGTGGTGTAATACTTGCATCCTAGACAAGTCACACATACAAGTCTCACTACACCTATTGGACAGATAGGTGGATTTTCCCACCTCCTAGACTATGGATCAAATGCATATTGAGGACTACTCTTGTGGCACACACTACATAAGAGGTACCTCATCCTCATGATATTTACGACATAATTCCCTAATATTTTGAACTATGATATGGAGGAAAGGCATCTTACTGTTCTCAATTAGTTGTGACTACTTCCCATAAGGGTCATGACCATAAGGCCAAGTTGCTCTCTAAAAAAGAAGGAAATTTCCTTTTGGTAAAAGCTTGGTAAGAATTTAAGCTATTTGATCATCAATCACAATATGATGGAGACTCACTGCTCCTCTCTACACCATATCAAAAATATAGTGATATTTGATCTCAATGTGCTTGTACTTGTCATGGAACATGAGATTTTCTACAGGAAAAATCCTACTCTTATTATAAATGTTGTGTCTAGAACTTTCTCAATTAGTTCCCCAAAAATATTTCTTAGCCAAATTTCCTCATAGCTAGCCATGCTAGAATAAATGTATGCAGCTTCACTTGTAGTCAGTGCAACAAACTTCTTCTTTCTGCTCATCCAACAGATCATGGAAGATCCCAAGCTAAAGAAACACCTAGAAGTGCTCTTTCTATTAACAGAGTTACCAACCCAATAAAAATCAGTACATCCATAAAGTATTTCATTTTTAGCAGTATATATAAATCTAATATTGATGGTCCCATGCAAGTATCTCAACAATTATTTTGCAACATTTTAGTGTGTGTGTTATTGCTTAATCGTATATTTCGTCAAATTATTTAGCGCAAAATAGATGTTTAGTTTAGTGGTTCACTAAGGGTAAGAAATATGATCTTGTGGAAGCAAGTATATTTTTTTTGATTTGGCACATTCTCTTACCATATGTATGCAGGCCATGGATCCCACAAGGACTCAATATTACATGCGATTCTCATGGCAAAGATGGGGCCAATAAAAATTTTAAAGTTTCTGCCACTCCCTTGAGGTGCAAAGGGAGATTGTTTATCATGATGGGTGCTTTCCAAAGGGAAAACCTAATGAGAGTTTCACTTTCAGCCATGTCAAAGTGGCCTATGAAACAACTATGGTGGGAGTACCACCTATCACATTCGGATCTACTCGAACAAGGAGTGTACTACATCAGTACCTTATGTGGGATTGTGACCCACCTCCTCATGTGCAAATTTCAGTTGCTCTTTATGTGATTTTGCTACCATACATAGATGACATATTGGTTTTGTTTATGGGTATGTATGGGCAAAGAGTAAGTAGTGCACATGTGCCACATGGGATGGAACATTATCCCGTGCTTCATGATAATTTTTTCATATATGACATCGTTTCCCCCCATGTTCATTTCTATTGAGTTTTCACACTCTCGAAGAGGTGCGTACTATGCACCTATCATGTTAGCATTGGAGGAGCAATTTTTGATGTATTTTATTGGTGAGCACCTACTCCATGATGAAAGCTTTATTCTTGATGGTGTCATCAATAAGGGGAGGAAAAAATACATCTCTTACCTTACCGCTTGCTTGAGGACAAGCAACATTTTGAAGGGGAGAATCTGTAATATTCCTACTTAGCCTTAGCTACTTACAAGTCTCCCACACTCATAGATTTAGGCATGGACTTTTTATCCCTTTTGAGAGAAGAAGGAGATGGATGAAAACTGTCCCCTACATAGGATCCCTTGGTTGCCCCATCTCCACATAAATATTGTACTCTTGTAAGTGCTAATGTGGTTTCTCCCAATCATAATGTTGATGTAGCTCATCCTCCATTCCCTCCCAATCACAAACTCTTCAAGATTAGGGGAGTAGATTCTTGCTGATTGCATTTAGCTAGAGAGGAACTCCTTATGTGCTATTTGTAGTATCTCTTGCTAAGCTTGGAAGCTTGAGACAAGAATACCTTACCAAGATTATAGATGACCTTCATGGACCAAGTAGCCTCCTCCTTGCTTTATGCCATCTAAGATCATCCCGTGTGCAGGATCTTTGGATTACTCCACAAGGAGTTGAGACCTCCAATGATGGGATCTACACTTCTCAACAAGGACAACTTTGTAGATGCATCTATGGTGGTGCTTGCCTTTGTTGCCTGCTTGTTCCTTTGGCATCATGCATGTCAAATTATGTGTGGGAAGGCTGATCCTCCGCTTTGCTTCCTCCCACAAAGCAGCAGTGACTCTTTCTTCCATTGTTTCAAAGACTTGGTGAAGCTTTCTCCACGAATATAATGGCACCCCAAGAGGCTTTCCATGATGTAGGAAAGTGTCCCTTACGATATATCATGAACATGAGAGAAGGAACTATGAGATCCTTGCTCTCATCGCGCAAATCCATCTTTTTTTTGTGTGGGTAGAGACATCAAGTGAAGGGTAGGTGTGCATGCCTTGAATGACTTGTTGTTTCCCACTCTTCAAATCCACCCATTCCATCTACAAGGCCTTCCAATCAGTGGTGACTTTTCCCAAATTAATCAACCACCGGACACCCAAGATGATGTTGGCGTCTAGTATGTCCATCTATAAATAAGTGGTCCTCCAAAGTGTAGGTCCCCATAGTCACGTAAAGGTGATGGAACATACTGCATGCACTACATAGTTCTATCTCCTCTAACCAAAACAGAGAACCCATCAAAAGTATCAATAGGGATCCTATTCCTTTACACAAATTGAGCATCAATAAAATTTTGGGGGCTTCTCTCATCGTAATAAGAATAGATACTCTTTGGTTCATAACCTAACCTTTGCACTCTAAGAGTCAACATGCTTGGGCACTCCCTTCAAGGAAGCAAGAGTCCCACTGGTTGGAGAAAATGCTCCTCTTCTTCTATGGATGATGATGGATCCTCATCCTCATCATCACTAGCGTTGTGACCTCTCCCTAGGTCCATCATTATCTTCCTCCTCACAATCGTAGAAGACTTCAATGTAATGTGCTCTTCAACACAGTCATCCATGCCCCCGGTACCCATGGCTCTTTCGATAAGTGAAATATAATTTCTTCTTTCAAAAAATCCCTCCGCAGATCATTGTCAAGAAGATTTTTCTGTGAGCTCTCCTTTGGGTGGACCAGTATATCCCTTCCTTCCCCTTCGAGAAGAGTGAGTGGTTTTTCTTGGGAAGGTTGCCTTTGCTCTTGGAAAGGCATCTTGGAGATCTCTTGTTTTTTCAATGGCATCATGCGCAGTGGTGGGTTTGGTAGACTTGAAAAACCAATGCAATGGTTCTTCCAAGCCATCTATGGACATATAGACTCTCCTTGCAACCGAAAGACTCGTGAACCATTACAAACATCCCCTCAAAAATTCGAGAGATATAGGGCTTCAACATCTCCTATCTCGCTAAGCTTTGCCAAGCTTATGAAAGGGGCCTCACGGATCCTTCCGATCAACTCTTTCCACTAGTATCCTAGTGAAATCAACATAAGTGGACACGTTGCTATGCCCCTAATGTAGAAATTCCATGAAACCACCGTTGTGGGCTTCTCCATCAAAATGAAGCGCAAACAATATTAAACGCTTCGCTTTCAAGCACTTTATTCAACTCGGAAATAGATGTCAAAATTTTCCACCCATGCTTTAGCTAAACAAGAGGGTGATCCATCAAACTTAGGCAAGAAAAATATTCCCATGGTGTGGTAGTGCTTCCCATGAAGGAAACCTCCATCTCTATCACGCCGCAATGGCCTCCTCCAATCCTTGAGATGGCGAGTAGTCTTGAAAGCTCAAGTTATCCTTGAACCTTTGACTTTGTGAATCATGTTCGCAAAGTAGCCTTCCAAAGAGGTTGACTCTTGAAGCCCTTCATTCTCTATATCCAAGAAGGTAGGCAATGTAGAGTGTTGTGAGATCTCGTGGAGCTTGTGGGCAAGCTCACCAAGTGGACTAGTCCCAACCAAGACATTTCTTGAATCCCCTTTCTCCTTGATGGAGACTTCCATGGACTCCCTCATTCTATCTATCCCTCATCTCCTTTGTCTCCTTGGATAGATCTTTGCATGGTTTCCAAGAGAATTTTTGCAAACTCTTCTCGCGTCCTTATCTTTATCATTCAATTCAGTGGGGCTTTTCCCCTTGTCTTGACTCCTTGTCAAGGTCAACAGTAGTATAGTCATAATTTCTATGACTTCTATCTTTGGTATCTCCTCTCCGGCTCCCGTAAAGAGTATCTTCATCTTCGAAATGCGACAGATGACTATGGCTCCAATGCTAGCACAAGTTGTGCCAAGAGTGGAGCTCGATACCACTCGTAATGTTCCTTTTGGGGATTCTCAAGATTATAGTCGTCAGATGGACTACAGAGGCATTTAATGGTTATGTCACCTGCGAAAAGAGGGTGAGAACCAGCAGGCTACCCGGCCAACCGTAGACTCTACCTATAGAACTTGGAATAACCCTTTGAGGAATCTCAACAAGGTCTTCAATGAAAATGTTGTATAAGAAAAATTCTTAGCAAGAATAACGCAGATTAGGCTAGGATCCCCTCATTTATGCAGTATGTGACTTATATGCGGAATTTTTAGCTGAAACAAATGAGCTTAAGCACATTAAAAAAATTTCCCAAAATCCAAGACTAGCTAGAAATCACTCAAAGAGAAGAGTCTGCTACAAAATGAAAACCCCTAAACTACTAGAATTAGCATGCAGTCTTTGATCGAAGCTCAGAGGAGGGCATAAAATGATCTGATATTTCAGATATATAACATCAAATCAGATTTAAATTTAAGCTTATTGCCTTTTTTAAAACAGATTACAAAGAGAACTAGGGGCAAAAGTCCCTTCGTAGAATTAGAGCCGCAACTAGGGAAATAAGTTGCGAAAAATACATAGACGACATTATTTTTCGTATGGTTCAGCTGTTGTACATTAAATCTCATATCTTCTCGAAATATCTATTGATAAAACATCAGATATAATACAAATCTGAAACTACAAGACTTGAAGAACAAGATCCAATTGGAATGACATCAAAATGTTGCATAATAAGCTCGTAGATCCGAATTACAATTTATAGTGTCGTAGAAAACCCGGTAAATTTCTGAAGATAACTTTTTATCGAAATATATCAGATCTATAGAGACATGGATCACAAACTCCAATCCAGCAGCATCACCAAGGGAAGGCAAACCTAACACCAAGAGATCTTCCTCCAAACTTATAGCAAATCCCGGAATAAGAAAGCCCTTCACAAAATAATGCAGATATGGACTAGAAACTCGTGCGAGAGGGTGAATGATGTCTAGTACATGGAATGAAATTACAGTATCTGATACAAAATATGGATCAGCTAGCTTCCTTTGGAGGCTAAAGAACACTCTCCAATAGAGAAGGCTTTCAAAACCACTAGATCTATGCAGATCTAAAAATGCCACTTGCTACAAAAGATAGCAATCGCAAAACCCTCAATGGGCAGTCATTGCCCATGAAAGATAGAGCTTGGTCCCAAACCAAATAGTGGCCAACTTCAACAAAGAACTCCTCCAATGATCCTCAAGTGAAGAGATGAAACCCTAAACAAAGATTCCAATCACAATCCTCCACTAAAGGGCGAAGAGGAGAATGGCATTTGTCTGGCGTACAAATACTTCGTAAATATGATCTATCAACAACCTCTTCATGTTGTTCTCCTCCTTCTTTTTATAACATGAGAAAGCCTTTGCGAACCCTAAACCACTTGGATGAGTTGGTCCTTTTCACATTAGAGGGCTCCCTTTCTCTAGAACTCAAGGCACCTCTTAGAGATGCAATGAACCTAGACAACGCAGGGATTTGATTTGGTCAAGGTGGACCCAATCTTTGGCTCAAACCTCTTTCACATCCTGCAAGTGATTACTATACTAGCCCCGATTTTCCTTTGTTCACATGGGCATTGATTTATTTAGACTTATTAGGAGTTTTACATGTCCTCGTTTATTCATTTATTCATAAAACATAAATTAAATCAAAATTGAATGTCTCCTCTTAGCTAAGGCTAAGTAGGAACATTACATAATTGCATCGCACTTATGAGTCATCTCAAGAACAACGTGCTTCAAATTTCATTAGGTACAATAAATAAAAAAATTTAGTCTTAAATATTAATTTTCAAGTATTTTCTTGCAAAAAGAAAAGAAAATGGAACCCATTCAACACATAAAACAGATGACAAGGAAGAAAAGGGTTGATATCTATGTTTGTGAGTAAATCTGTCACTTCCTTATAACAACTTAACTAGATTTCATTTTTTGTTTATTTTAAGTTGTTTTACAACAATCATCATTGAATGTCTTCAAACAAGTGCGTAACATAGAAATAAAAACCATCAAAAGAATTGATTGACATTGGGTTAAATATGGGTTGTCGATTATATGTCCGAAACATATCAAAAAATTAATTGTGGAATTTGTAAGCATATATCTTGTTTTACTTAGCTTCATCTATAATTAATAGAACAAAAAAATATTGTATATTAAATCTATGATGATGTTATGAGGTATAAAACTTGCGTAAAAGTATGGGAACTCGTGTCAACAAATGAATTGTTGAAACATGGCATAATGATTTGCTTTTGAAAAGAATGTGTATAGTTCACGCAGTCAATTTTTTCCTATGGTGCATTTATTTTTCGATTTACATTGATGTATATTATTTAATATTTTAATTTTCATTATTCTCACTAATGTATATGCACTCATTACACTTTATTTTTATGTTTGTACATGGAACTTAAAGAAGAAGAAAACAATCAATGCAATGAACAAAACATTCCTCTTGAATAACCCAAGTCATGAATGTAGCTCTATAGTGACAACAATTCCAACAAAGAATGATGATCAATATGTTTGTATATCAAAGCAAGGCTTTTTATTTTTTGAAATATTTGTTTGTAGAATCATACATTTGATTTATCGTAATGGACATAGTGTCCCAATTGAAAGACAAAGGGATACCAATAATCATGACTCATTGTGAATGAGAAAATATTGTCTTATATATATATAATATGTTTTAATTCATTCTATTGTGTTCTCCATTGTCGTTTTGGAAAATGCTACACCACCGATTAAATTTATGGATAAGTTAAATATTATAATCAAGAGATGCGAAATATGATCATATGATGTAATAGATTCATCCAAACATCAGCATTCAAATGTACACTAATAAAAATTTAATTGATAATAAGAATACTATTATAAGATATGTGTTGACTTTTTTGATGAATAATGAATTTTAAAAAATCACAATAATTTCACTATCATGGTGTCGATGTTTCTAAAAATAGAAAATGAACAACGTGCATGTATAGTTACTGTGGGACATTCGTGTGTTTGTATGATATCGCGATTGGTGTGTTTCTCATGACCTATGGACACCGGCACTCAAATACCAATACCAATTGAGAACACCTGGTTCGACTTTTATCAATGACTACCACCTAGGGCGGGAGCTGACAGGCGTTGCATGCACCGTATAGTTTGTCTTTAACGTGATCGGTGATTTTTTATAACTTAACGACCTAGTGTGTTTTGAACACCTAAACGACCCAGGTGTCTTTGTGGGTGATACACACCCAGGGACATTAGCAAATTCCCCTGCTTCCAAAAATTTGTTTTCCATCCCCGTGCTTGCATATTTACGTATCAGGCGATACTATGGTAATAAACGCTAGCTAGTGCGTTCCACACATGATACACGTACCGATGGGAGAAAACATCCATAAAAACCTCCCGCCACCTAGTTTTTTTTTGTTAGGTTGAAGTTCTGTAGAAGTTCTGCGCCAAAACCTTTCATGCGAAAAGTGATGTTGTAGCAAATATTTTTTAGACAATTTTTGGGCCAATTTTATCACACTAAAAACCTCCTTTATAACCTCCACGAGACGGTCTTTTCCTTGTAGTATCCTGTTAGTGGAGTGGTGTCTTCCACCTGTCTCTAGCCCATCCTCAGCAAATTACTCCCCAAGTAGCGTATTGCCACACCTTTCCACATAAATCAAATATTTTCCCTGAGCTCTCTTTTCCCACAAATAAAAAAATGAAGGATCCCCCTCTCTTCCCATTGAGATCCTTTTATCTCTAGGGAAGAGAGAAACTCGGGAATCATAATTGTCACAATTTTTCGCAGAAGCTAAATTAATTCTTTTAGGTCTCTATGATAGTTCCAAGCCTCGTCCAAATTATTAACCAACAAATATATACATAAATATATAAATTCTTTTAAATGTAGTTTCACAAGGATTCCTTTAAGCCTTAAATTAATAGAGGCTCATTTATCCAAGATAAATGGTATTAAATAACAATAAATAATATTAAATGACAAATACTTGTGATGAATGGAGGAGTTAACATATTCCTCCCCTTATTTGAAACAACATCCTCAATGTTTATGCTTACACTTGGAACGAAAAAGATGATATGCTTATCGCATCGAGCTTTGATATTCTCATGGGTCTCCTCTCCTGAGATAAAGTGTCGTATCGCACTGTAACATGGGTGATATCTCAACTCCATAACATTTTTTTCACTCAAAGTCTAGAATACAGATATTTATCAAGAACTCTCTCTTTGTTTCCGACCTAAATCTCAAACATAATATTGTCTTTAATTCTATTGAGCCATCCAAATTAAACATGAATTATAAAAATTATACCACACATTTACCTATACATATTTTCAACTTATGATGTGATTGTCCCTCATATATATATTTCTTAAGCGAAACTATGAAACCCCATGTATGGACTCGTATGTGGCTTTTTTAATGCAATTTTATATACTATAGTCCCATCCCTTCCAATGTCTGGAAGGGGCCATAATATGAGGGTGCTAACTTTGCACAAGCATTCCACCTCATATTGATTCTCTTGGGTTTAACCCACACACGTATACATGGTCACACAAATGGAACTCTTATAGGTTCTCTTTTTTTCTCGTGTGGGGCTTTCATCTATATTGACATCCTCCAAATTTTGTCGTGCCTTCTTCACCTGTATGCTCCATCTCTATCAACATATCAAGTCCTAATATTAAATTGGCTTCCAAGCTCGCTAAAATCTTTGGCAGGATTTGACATCTCTTTCCATGTCAAAACTTCTAAAAGGACTCATTTTTAATGATTCATGGTAGTATATTATAAGAAAAAATCCACTAAATGGAGATACTCCTCCCACTTGATTATATTTTGCATTACATACATGCTACACATTTTCCTAGACATTTTGATTCACTCATTAAGTATACCCATCTATCTGTGGGTAGTATTTTTTTCGCAAATTGGATCTGAGTACTCAATCCAATAAAGAGATCCTTCAAAATGTAGATGTAAAATTCTCATCCTATCTGAAATTATCACTCTAGTACTCTGCAACCTAAATATTTCTCCCATAAATATATCTCAATTTTGAATAGTTTGGCACGTGGATTTGATGAGGTCTGAAATGAGCTAATTTTTCAATAATCATCACTACTGTAATTTCAGTCACTCTTCTTATTAAACTTTTAGAAAACTAGTTATGAAATCCTAATGTAATTGTATCCCATTTCCATTTAGGTATGGGTAAGGGTGGAGTAGACCCTGCCGATGTCTGCTTTTGCCTTGACTTTATGACACTCTCAGAAATTTTCCTGGATACTCGTAATATCCATCCTCATGGCAAGACAAGAATAGTTCCTTTCATTGTAGAAAATAGTATTTGATATCCAGGATGAAGTGCATAGGGGATTTGATGGAATTCATTCAAACAAAAAACTACTAATTTCTCGATGATTGGGAAATATATTCTCACTTTAAAAGTAAACAAGTTTTTGTTATCTAAACCTTAATCACACCGTTGTCCTTCGTTTTGTGCTTTCTTACTTTGCTACCACACAAAATTTTAATTTGATCCCTAAGAGCAAATTTCTTTAATATGCTAAGAAAATTCAAATTTTACCCAACTATAAGAAATTTCATATACACAAGACAACTTCCTACTCGCTCATCTCGCCACATAATTTTTCCTTCCCTTTTATATGCATTATGTCAAAGTGAAAATCGATTAGAAAAATTGGTACACCTACATTTGCAACTTTTAAATTAGGATCCTTAAAAAAACTATTTAAACTACTATGATTTTTTCATTAACAAAACTTTTCCCTAACAAGTAATGCCTCCAAACGTTATGGGCGTGAACAAACGTAGTTAACTCCAAAATCACGACATAATATTCTTTGCTCATGTCTTTTAAAATTGTAGGATTCATATGCTATTTCCTTACCTTCCTGACATTAAAAATCCTCCAACACCCTCTTGGAATACATCTATACATACAATAAACGCCTTATCCAAGTCCGCATTTTTAGCACGAGGTTATTGCAACAAGTGATTAAGTTGTTCAAAGCTATGTTGGAACTCTGTTGTCCACTTAAATTATCTTCCTTTTTTCTGCAGGAATTTATATGGTAAGAAATATTAGAAAATATTTCTATAAAGAAGTAGCAACACCCAACCAATCCCATACAAAGATCTAATATTTCACGCAACATTTTTGGGAAAAATCATTGCATGATGTTTCCGATTTTCTCAAGGTCGATAGCTAGACCCTTAAAGGAGATAACATGTCCCAAATATTGAATTTGATCCTTATAAAAATCACATTTACTGTAATTTTAGTATAAAAGTTGATTTTCTCTTAGGGTTTGCGTGCTCTATCTGAAAATATGTATTTATGCTATTCCAATTTTTTTGAGAAAATTAGAATGTTATCAATCAAAATCAAAAACAAACTTGTCTAAATAAGGGTGGAAAATACCATTAATCAAGATCATAAATGTTTTCAAGGTATTGAGAAATAAATGGCCAAACAACAGTTTTCAATTCATAATAACCATAACGAGTTTTTGAATATTGTTTTTTGATACTCCTCTATTTATCCTTACTTGACAATAATATGGTCGTAGTAAATCTTTGAGAACACTTTTGTAGCATCCTTGACTTGGTAAAATAGATCATCAATTATCGGAAGCAGATACTTGTTTTTTAATAGTTAATTTTGTTCAATTTCCTATATTCCATCACATAATCGTAAAGTGTTGTCTTTCTTTTTCACAAACACAGTACAAGTGCTCTCGAAGGTGACACACTTGGACAAATATATCCTTCAATAACTAATTCTTGCAATAATACGTATATCCCTTTTAACTCAATGATACTCATATGGTAAAGATTTTGCACTTAATTTTCTCTCGTGATCAGCTCTATAGTAAATTTAATATTCCCCCATGAAGTGAAACCCCGAATATCCTTAGGAAAGACATCAACAAACTCTTATATAATTGGTATAGTTTTTTGAGGTAGTTATTGTATTTTTAGAAT
The DNA here is from genome assembly GCA_034641835.2 of Pinus albicaulis. Classification (NCBI taxonomy): domain Eukaryota; kingdom Viridiplantae; phylum Streptophyta; class Pinopsida; order Pinales; family Pinaceae; genus Pinus; species Pinus albicaulis. The sequence goes on along the minus strand of JAXQQM020085683.1, from coordinate 11,801 downwards.
TGGTGTAGCTCAACTTCTACCTCATAGATTTTGTAGCCCCTTCGAATAAATTTTCTTATTTGATTGGTTTTGATTGGTCGCATCTTGATGTCTCATAACTATCTTGGATATCTTGTCTAATACCCCCATCAATAAGAAAGTTGATAGTCTTTTCCTTACAATTCGCTAAGGACCAATGCTTTTGTAACCAATCCATACCTATTAGCACATCATAAGATCTTAAAGGAAACATGTTTAGAGTCACTTTAATATGTTGTCTTCCTATTTCAATAGGGAAAACCTTTTCCTTGAAATCACTCTCCGCTTTGCTCTAGTGGCCAAATGTACTAACCAAGGGTCTTAAATTTGACACTTTAAAATGAAACATTTTCACTACTTTCAGATTAACAAAAATTACTCTTGCACTGGGTCCATCAGAAAATAGAGACATGGTAGTTAGATCATTTACCTTCAAATTCCATCATTTTCAGTTGGTATTTGGGCCCGGTGATCTTCCAACGCAGACATTGATTAATGGAATATTTCTTGCCACTTCCTCGATTGTAGAAGCTTCTTGTATATTAGCAATTTCCCCCTACCCTAGTATGATGAGGGAATTTTTTTATAATAATGGGGTTCTCACAACCCCCAACACTATAAAGGAGGCTTCTATTGTTTATTTGTATTTGGCTCTCTTGATGCCTCCATTTGTCTACTTTTGTTTTGTGCTCGAACTTTTTGCTAACTTTTTCATGGAGGTCCACCTGCTTTTTTATGTATGCTCCCTATTCTTACAGCTTTAACATTCTTGGTGTTTTGAAAATTCCTCCTGCCCCCTTCTTGTTTGGCCATCCTCTATTCTCTCTCCCTTTTTTTCTTCATTTTTTTGATAATAGATTCGAGCCTCCCTAATCGCCCATCCATCGAATTTGGATTGTGGAATAACATTCTTTCCTTCATGAAAGTTGGTAAGTTGTTGATAAAGTGTTGCACTTTAACTTTCTCCCTTGAATGTAAGGGAACATATCTCAGCAAAAAAGTAAACTTAGTTATAAATTCATCCATGGTTTGTTGTCCCAATTTCAAATCATGGAATTCATTCACTTTTTTCATCGTAGAACTTTATAAAGTCAAATAATTGTCCTTAAACTATTTTTTAAAAAGTCAGTCTCATGTCATCTCAATGTTCATCAATTCCCTCCGAACCATTTTAATCTCTTCCCAACATAAGGTGGCTTTACCCCATAACTAATAAATTTCTAATCTATCCTTAAGGTTTTCATCATATTCGTAGATCTAAAAATATTTCTCATGTTGATTAACCATGCTTCAATAACCTCCTTCGCTTATCCACCGAACATTAGAGGTTTAATTTTTTTTAAACCCCCCTTATAGCTAAACCTCTTTTAGCTCTTAGTTTCCTTTCCAACTGAAGCATTTTTCGATTCTCTACGTTGTCAATTCAACCTCCTTCAACTTTTGGGTTGTCCTCCCCTTGTTGATTCATCTCAACTCCATTTCCATCATCTAGGATAGGATTTTGATTCCTTTGGTTTTCTCCATATGAGAGGATTTTCATGATCATTCCTTGTTCGGCCTCAATCTCTCATTATCAACTCTCGGCTTTTTTCATCCCAACCCATAGCTATTGAACTATATCCAACAATCGCACATTCAAAATATGAGTATTTTTGTCTAGTTGGACCCGCATCTATGGATTGACTTCTGTATGAGGGCCCAAGTCTAACACCTTATTTTGGTCGCCCCGGGTGGGGTGGATCCATATCCTCTTCTCGTACTATTCTTCTTCCTATGTGCATCAACAATACTTTCGTTATTCTACGCATGCTTGCTCAAATAGGCTTCTACTCAGTAACTGGCTCGATACCACTTGTAACATGTAAATGTAATTCTATTACCAAACAACAACACATAAAAAAATAATTATCAATAGAATTTAATACCCATGGTTAAAAGCTTGACATGTCAACAAACAAAATCTATGTTTTATTTAATTTCTTTATTATCGTGCTAATGTTGAACGGGTGTACTAGACCTTCTCAAGTACCTTTAAGGAATTGTGTGCATAGTCTGTATTGTTATATGTTGACTATAAATACTCGTATATGAGTTTTCCCTCCCTAGATTCTAATAATAATATTTAAATTGAACTCTAGACTTATAATGGTTAAGGCCTTAGGCCTCTTTACCCACCACGAGAACTTAACCCTTCGATACTTCTCAAAGCCCACTTGTTTCCTAGCGTATTGGAAATTTGGTATCACCCTCATGATAAAATTTCACCTTTGATCCTACGACTTAGGTTAATTGGAGTTTAGTTAGGGTAACCACCCTCCCAAACACTCACCTGACAAACCTCATTCTTTAAGCATTCTACTATGACGACACCACTTTTCGATTGAAGATTGTCCCCTTCCCTTGTTCACAAAGCTCTTTCCCGGTTCGATTTTGATGCCGCATTGACGATATGGGTAAGGTTTATCTTTCACCATGGCTATTTGTTTTCTAACAAGGAAAAAACTTATTTGTTCTTCCTGCAAATTAGGACTTAACTAATATTTTGATCCATCTTTCGTACTAATTGTCTATGGCTAGTAGTGAGAGGTCACGAGTTCCAAGCTCGTATGACAAACAAGGTACAATGGTTCATCTCTACCATGAAGCTTATATTATCCCTATTCTAGCAAAAGGTTTCAGTTTTCATTTGATACTTAGGTTTAGTCTCTCAACCCATGTGAAGGACTTTACCTTTAGGTAAAATCTTACATCATTTAAAATTTTGTTGTTTCCCCCATATAGATATTTCTCTAACCTGAACTTCATGTTGGTTGTGGTAAGGGCTTTTTTTCTCAACTCAAAGGATTTGGTTTGTGTTTGGATAATTCTAGTCCCCATTAGAAATTAATCAGGGTTATTTTCCCTTCCCATGTCCTCATGAAAACTTATGGTCTAGATCGACATAAAATGTTGTATTTTTTCTATATTGCATGGTTCTATTTTTAAAGGGTTTATTCTCTATTCATATAGAGTTTTTCAAAGTTTTCTCATAAGAGCTTTTCCAGGTTACGGAAAACCCTATTTTTTTGTTGGCCTTATGTAAACTTAATGATTGTTTTACTAATTTACTAGTTATAATTTTTTTAGTGGAGAACTAAATTTTAAGGGTCAATAAGCCTCCTAGTGGTAGATTCCCGATATTGTGAGAATTATTATCATGCAAGTTTAAATGTATTACAACCCTTCTCTCAAGAAGGTTATCATAGTGGTCATTTCTTAGTTATAGTTGTTATTTTGTATGTTGAAAGGACGTTTTCCCAAAAATTTAATGGATTTATACCAAACACTAAGTTTTCATCTAAAGCTAAGCATTTATTTATTCTTATTTGGTCTTAAGGTCTTGCCATAATGCATTTTTATTCACTAGTCATTCTTGTTTAAATATTATTGACGTATTGCTTCATCGTATTTTTATCATGGTCTATGACAAGTTTTCTTCCAATGTATAATTTATAATGCAATAGCTACTTATTCTACTCTGGCCATTGGCGGTAGATACTACGCATCGGGTTTTTCTCATTGTCAGACATTAATTCACCTTGATTAGACATATGTTTTCAATTTTTTTTTATTTTTTCCATGGTTCACTATAAGATTTATTATTTTTTTATTTATTTTGATTATTTTAATTTGAATTATTTGTTATTTAATTGGCCAAAAACTTTCATTTCGTATTGCAAAAATGCCTAGATTTTATCACCAATATTTGTACTATCATTACGTAAACATTCATATCTATCTTGCGTGTCTTGTAATTTATCCTGAGTCTGGGCTATTATGCTCCTTTATCCGAAGAAAGGGTTCTTTCACGTCATACGAAAATTTTTTCTACGTCGGCTGTCACAAGATTCTGAATACCCTCAATGCGTAGCAAAGCTTACACTGCTCACTTATTGCGATGGTTCACTAACCGACCGTATTCGTACTAGGTTCACCCTAGTTCTATACGCTTGTGGTTGTACGACCCCGCACCAAATTCAATGGTTGCTTTACAGAGATTTCGATACACCATTGCTATCCTCGTTTCCCTCACTTGGTTACGCATCATAATTTCGCCTTTTCTCAACACAAAAGTTTACACTCACCACTAATTTCGGATGTTAATTCATTGACATTCACGTGCCCATCCAATGCCTTGTAACTCATATGTAACATATTTTTATTCAAGACAAGAACCTCACCACGTCGCCAAGTAGATATGCGTACATCCGGCTATAACTGATTGGTAAAAACCTTAACACGTCAACACAATTGATTCTTGGACAATGTACACGTCAAAACCTAATCGTAAACTTCTTCCATTGATCACTTGAATTCATATTCGTCAAAAATATCAAATTGCTAATTAGTAATAATTAATTATCTTAAATATCTTTTAAAAAATACTTATTTAACAAGGTTTATCCGAAATATCTTTAAAAACACGAATTTAACACTATTATTATGTGACCCACGTGAAGGACTGAATACAAATAGTGAATACAGACCCTACAGATATTATTCGAACTATAATTTTGCGTTTTTCATTTCCACGCACTAAGTAGAATATAACATACAAACCTTTGTGGATTGAATGCAAGCCTTGATGAGTCGAGTAAATGGAAAATTATATTTTTTTAAATAACCGTTAAAAAAAACAAAAATAAAATACAACATTCAAATATGTTGCACAGACATTTTTAATATCGAAAAATAGATAATATTATACGTTAAAAGTTGAGGGATAATTTTTCACATCTTCCCAAAAAATTTTGATATTCCAAATATTAATAAATTTGAAACTCTCTTTAATATTATATTTTATAATTTTTTTCATATTATTAAGAAAAAAAATTGAAACCATCTATGATCCTTACGCATATTACAAAACTTAAATTGATATCTTTTTATAAAATATATGTTCGGGTGCCAACTTTCTATATTATCACACTAAATTGAAAGATCACACTCCTCCATTCCAAATTCCACACAAATTTTCACTCTGGGATTTTGGCACAGAGAGAGCAAATTTACGAGAGGATGTTGTAAGCGGTTTTCTACTATATCCAAAAGCACCTCATTTTGATCTTATATAGCTTTGTGCCTTTAAAATCCATTTCAAGCTATGAATTATATATTTGCACGCCTTTAAGAGCCATTTCTGCTCTTCTTTATATGGGGTTAAATCCGCTTCAAAAATCGTATCGGTCCCAAAACATAATATTACAAAGCGGCTAATACAAAAAAGTTTCGATGTTGATTGAAAGGCCCGCACCGACGATAAAACTATTAATCGCACCATATAACATATATCGAGTCCAGACTTATAGCATAACAAATGTTTCAAATAAAAAACTCTGATGTCGATTGTTAATCGGACCCGAGTTCAACTTTTAGGTGCAACCTGTAATATGCATCGGGTCTGTTGGAATTAATTCCAACTGCCCGCATAACAGCAGGCGACAAGGCAGAGTCCGAGGGGGTTAGGCAATGCGGCCGGCTGGAGCAACATACCCCATTGGAACTGGGCCCACATATAATACGGCCCACATATATTATATGGCACATATATTATATGTTGTATAATGATCGCCAATTAAATGTTTGTCACGACATTTTTTTTGGTTGGTTTTAAAAGTTTTTAAACATTGTTTTGTTTTTAATATATATGTGACATATATATTAAAAAAAAGCCGTGAAGCATATGTTGTAATTACACAGCAGTAAAAAGAAAGGAAAACATAGTAATGCGGGAAGATGAAATATCACAGTGCCACCAAGTCAAGCTGTGATCAATGCGTTCCAAGCGGTGCTGACAGAAGTAATGAGCCATAAATATTTCTGAAGCGGTGATATTTTTTGTGGTTGAATGTCAATGAATGGCATTAAACAGGGCCGGGATATTTGTTTTGTAATACACAGAAACAGAGCCATAATTTGTAATATGATATATATGCATAGCAGTGCGATTGTAATAGATATACAGAGCAGAGTTTTTATGCACAGCAGAGTGCATTTTGTAAAAGACAGAGTTGTAATTTTTTAATTACACAGAACAGCAGAAACAGAGTATTTCTCTGTGTGAGACAGAGAAGAGTGTTTTGGTCACTGTGTGTGAAGCAGTACCATATTTTGTAAATCTCCCAGCAGTGGAAAGATAGAAGAGTCTGTAACAGCAGTTTTTTTTTATATGAAATAGAAATTTTTTCTGAGTTGAAAACTCTGTCTTGAGTGAATTTTTTTTAATTATTCTCTGTGTTGAAGAGGGACTGTTTATTGTTTTGGAATTCAGCAAAATTCCAACATGGTATCAGAGCCAATCCAGGCTATTTGAAGGTCAAATAAGCTGAAGGAAAGGAGTTCGTTTTTGCAGAAGCCTCTCCAGCAGTGTGAAGGTTCAGACAAGAAGAATTCGAAGGTATTTCTCTATATAGTTTTGTGTCACTGTTGCAGTACAGTTGGTTAGTTTTAAACACACAGTCAGTGTTTTTATCATAGTTAAAAGTGTAGAATGGCTGGAGCCATCACTGGTATGAGTTTGGGAAATATCCATCTCCCACAATTCAATGGAAAGAATTATGATTACTGGTCAATAACTATGAAAGCTTTATTTACCTCACAAGAATTATGGGAATTAGTTGAGGATGGCTTTGAAGAACCAGCAAATGAAGCAGAGTTTTTTCTTTTAACTCAGGCAGAAAGGGAGTCACTGAAGAACAATAAGAAGAGAGATGCCAAGGCTCTTTTCTTCTTGTATCAAGCAGTGCATGAGAGTGTGTTTCCAAGGATAGCAGCAGCTAAGAAATCCAGTGAAGCATGGGAAACTCTCAAGACAGCCTATCAAGGTATGGAGAGAGTGAAGACAACAAAACTTCAGTTGCTGAGGAGAGACTTTGAGACTCTCTGCATGAAAGAGTCAGATAACATTGACTCATTCTTCACTCATGTGATTGGAATGGTCACACAAATAAGATCTCATGGAGAGACTCTTGAAGACAAGAGGATTGTGGAAAAACTCTTGAGAAGTTTACCCTCAAGATTCGATGTGATTGTCACCACCATATAGGAGACTAGGGATCTCACAAAGTTTTCAGTGGATGAACTTCATGCATCACTGATGACCAATGAACAGAGATTGGGTAGGAGTGAAAACTCATCTCTAGAACATGCTTTTAAGTCCCAGATGTCTTTCGGAAGAGGAAGAGGGCAAGGCAAAGGAAGAGGAAGAGGCAGAAGCCAAAACAGAGGTGGAAGGAACAGTCCAGCAAATGCTCAAGGAAGGGGCAACAATCCAAATCAGCATCAAGGCCAAGGCAGCAGCCAACAGAATGGTCAGCAGAATGCTCAAGGACAAAGGTATGATAAGTCCAATGTCCAATGTTATAATTGTAAGAAATATGGTCATTATGCTAATGAATGTAGAAAGAAGAAGCAGACTGATATGAGAAGTGAAACTAGTGCAAATTTCACAAAAGAAAACAACAGTCAAAGTAATTTGTTTTTAGCTTGTAATATGGCCGAAGAAAAGAGTGAAGACTTATGGTTTCTAGACTCCGGTTGTAGTAACCATATGACATGAAACTTAGCAATGTTTTCTATATTAGATGAAAGTGTGCAGTCACAAGTCACACTAGGAACTGATAGCAAAGTTTCTGTTATGGGAAAAGGAGATGTAAATGTTTTAACAAGATTAGGTGCAAGAAAAACCATAGCAGATGTTTATTATGTTCCAGGAATGAAATGTAACCTCTTAAGTGTTGGACAGCTTGTCCATAAGGGGTATAATGTTTTATTTGATAATGATGTTTGTACCATCATGGATAAACCACCCAGCAATCAGTGTATTGCTGAAGTGAAGATGACAAGGAACATGATGTTCCCTCTCAGAATGAGAGCAAACTTGAAGAATGGTGAAGAGAAAGCAGCAGTTGCACAGGAGACTTACCAAAGCGAACCAAAAGATGATAATTGGTTATGGCACTTGAGATTTGGACATCTCAACTTTGGAGGTCTTAATTTGTTGAACAGAAAAGGAATGGTAAGTGGTTTACCATTGATAGAGAAACTAGACAGCCTTTGTGAAGGTTGTATCTTGGGGAAACAACACAGAGAAAGTTTTCCTTCCGGGAAAAGCATAAGGGCAAAAGCACCCTTAGAGATTGTCCACTCAGATGTATGTGGACCGATGCAAACTCCATCACTTGCTAACAGCCACTATATCTTAACATTTATAGATGATTTTACAAGAAAAACTTGGGTTTACTTTTTGAAAAAGAAAAGTGAAGTGTTTGAAAAATTTTGCAATTTCAAAGCACTTGTTGAAAATCAGAGTGGGCTGCATATCAAAGTCTTAAGGACTGATAGAGGAGGTGAGTATATATCTAAAGATTTTCTACGTTTTTGTAGAGAAAATGGTATTCATAAGCAGTTTACAACTAGATATACTCCGCAGCAAAATGGAGTAGCCGAAAGGAAAAACCGAACCATAATGGACATGGCGAGGAGTATGTTAAAGGCAAAGCATTTGCCTAATGATTATTGGGCCGAAGCTGTACATTGTGCAGCGTATATTTTGAACAGGTGCCCTACAAAGCCAGTTATGAACAAAGTGCCAGAAGAGGCATGGAGTGGCGCAAAGCAAAGTGTCACACACTTGAAGGTTTTCGGATGTGTGGCTTATGCACACATTCCGGATCAGCTAAGGAAGAAGTTGGACAGCAAGGGGGAGAAATGTATTTTCATTGGATACAGTGAGGAATCCAAGGCCTACAGGTTATATAACCCATCCTTGTGCCAAAGTTTCTTGTGAGCAGAGATGTTCAGTTCATTGAAGAGGAAGCTTGGGATGGAAGCATAGAGAAAACAGTGAATGTTAAACACTGTTTATCTCATGATGAAAATTATGATGAGGTGGCTGAAATACATCCCCAAACAGCAGAATCAACACCGCAAAGTACACCCTTGAGGAGAAATGAAAGTGCTTCTCCAAGCACACCACAAGGAGGAAATTCAAGTGCTTCTTCAAGTACTTGTACACCTACAGAAAGAGGTAAGAAATTCAGAAGTTTGAAAGATATTTATGAACAAGATATAACAAATGAAGGTATCAATTCTTTGTTTGCTTTATATTGTCATGTTGATGATCCTGTTCATTTCGAAGAAGCTATCAATGATAGGAAATGGATAGAAGCTATGGATGAGGAAATAAATGCCATAGAGAGGAACAAAACTTGGGATTTGGTTGAACTCCCAAAAGGTAAAGATGTCATTGGAGTAAAATGGGTCTACAAGACCAAGAGTAATGCTGAAGGCAAGATAGAGAGACACAAGGCGAGGCTTGTTGTCAAAGGCTATAAGCAGAAGCATGGCATTGATTATGAGGAAACTTTCGCACCGGTTGCCAGAATGGAAACCGTGAGAGCAGTGTTGTCCATAGCAGCACAAAACAAATGGAAAGTTTACCAAATGGACGTGAAGTCAGCATTTCTGAATGGAGTGTTAATGGAAGAGGTTTACATTGATCAACCTCTCGGTTATGAGAAGAAAGGCCAAGAGCACAAAGTATGCAAACTGAAGAAAGCTCTTTATGGGCTGAAGCAAGCGCCAAGAGCGTGGTACAGTAGGATAGATTCATATCTACTGGAAAATGGTTTTGAAAAGTGTGAGGGAGAACCCACCCTCTACATCAAGGAACAAGATGGTAAAATTTTGATTGTAGTCTTGTATGTTGATGATGTTATCTTTACAGGTAATGATGATTTCCTTATTGAACATTTTAAAACAGTCATGAAGGAAGAATTTGAAATGACTGACATGGGTTTGTTGAGATACTTCTTGGGAATAGAAGTAGAACAAGATGAAAATGGGATTTTTATCTCACAGGCAAAGTATGTTAATAAGGTGCTTGAAAGATTTAACATGCAGGAATGCAAAGCAGCAATCACTCCCACAGTGATGGGATTAAAACTCAGCAGAGAGGACAGCAGTAAGGATTTTGATCCTAGTCTATACAAGAGCATAGTCATGTGCCTCCTGCGATTTCGACTCATAATTACATTTACATAATGCATACGTTAGTTTGATTTCTGGTGTTCATGGAAAAGCCAAAGGATGCACATTAAGGAAGTTAAAAAAGAATTTTCATATATGTTAAAGGTACTAAAGGGCTGGTATTTTTTATACTATTCAGAATGTTCGTATTTAGTTGGATACACTGACAAAGGATTGGGTCGAAGTATGATGATCCTGAAGAGCACTTCCGGTTATGTTTTTCACATGGGTTCGGTGGAGCTATTTCATGGCTTTCAAGAACAAAATCTTGCCAGGCGTTGTCTACAGCAGTATGCGAATATGTAAGTGTACCACAAGAAGAAAGATGTCGTGCTGCATTGGGATGCGGAAAATGTTGAGAAGATTATGTCAAGAACAGGTAAAAGGGACAGTGATATTTTGTGACAATAGCTCAGCTATTGCATTGTCTAAAAATTCTGTTTTTCATAAAAGGACAAAGCACATTGACACCAAGTTTCATTTCATATGGGAATTGGTTAGCAATGGCGAGATTGTTTTGCAGCATTGCAAAACAGAGGATCAGTTTGCAGATATCCTCACAAAGCCACTACAGCAGAAAAGCTTTGAACATTTCAGGAAATGCTTGGGTATGCAGGAAAACCCAGCAGTTGAAATTAAGGGGGAGTGTTGGAATTAATTACAACTGCCCGCATAACAGCAGGCGGCAAGGCAGAGTCCGAGGGGGTCAGGAAATGCGGCCGGCTGGAGCAACATACCCCATCGGAACTGGGCCCACATATAATACGACCCACATATATTATATGGCACATATATTATATGTTGTATAATGATCGCCAATTAAATGTTTGTCACGGCATTTTTTTTGGTTGGTTTTAAAAGTTTTTAAACATTGTTTTGTTTTTAATATATATGTGACATATATATTAAAAAAAAGCCGTGAAGCATATGTTGTAATTACACAGCAGTAAAAAGAAAGGAAAACACAGTAATGCGGGAAGATGAAATATCACAGTGCCACCAAGTCAAGCTGTGATCAATGCGTTCCAAGCGGTGCTGACAGAAGTAATGAGCCATAAATATTTCTGAAGCGGTGATATTTTTGTGGTTGAATGTCAATGAATGGCATTAAACAGGGCTGGGATATTTGTTCTGTAATACACAGAAACAGAGCCATAATTTGTAATATGATATATATGCACAGTAGTGCGATTGTAATAGATATACAGAGCAGAGTTTTTATGCACAGCAGAGTGCATTTTGTAAAAGACAGAGTTGTAATTTTTTAATTACACAGAACAGCAGAAACAGAGTATTTCTCTATGTGAGACAGAGAAGAGTGTTTTGGTCACTGTGTGTGAAGCAGTACCATATTTTGTAAATCTCCCAGCAGTGGAAAGATAGAAGAGTCTGTAACAGCAGTTTTTTTTTATATGAAATAGAAATTTTTTCTGAGTTGAAAACTCTGTCTGTGAGTGAATTTTTTTTAATTATTCTCTGTGTTGAAGAGGGACTGTTTATTGTTTTGGAATTCAGCAAAATTCCAACAGGGTCCAGTTCCTTTCACTGTTCAATCGGGCGACAAACAAAACGCTCCCGATACGTTTCAACTTGCGATACAATATGATAATGCTACCAATTGACACCAACTCATGAACAATAAGTTTAAGATCTATCCATTTCTTCATCAACCCCAATGTCTATAACCAAATAGTCTCCATATCGTCAAATCACCC
>JAXQQM020066623.1:0-67541 GCA_034641835.2 Pinus albicaulis | reverse complement strand
TGAGACATTGCAATCCCACCAATCTTGAAATCCTTGGAAATTGTTACATTTGCTGTATTTTGAGTGAAATCTAAAATTCTACTTTCTCCATATGAATGAGGTTGGAACCACTCTCAAACAACCCGAGTCATTTAATGGTAATGTTAAAAATTCAAGTAAAGAAAATTAGGCTGAGAACCATAGGCTTGAATATTACGCTGGCCTAGGAGAGAATTACAAGTGAGCCAACCAACTGAAAAAAATTTAAATATATATATATATATATATATATATATATTTCTTACGCTAGCCCCGGCAGGTTTAGACAACATGGAATTGGTCCCGAATCAATATCAAAGAGGCCTATTCTAGTTCTGAAGCCCTAACTAGATTGATTTTGGGCGCAAATTGGTTGGAACATATGGTTCTGTCGATTGCAGTCCAGTTTTGATAACATGGCATGAGACCCGTTTTGTGCCCCAAACCCAAAGATGGGCCCAGAGGATGATTTGCATGGACATTTAGGGGCCAACCCCTAGATTACAATTTTTGGAGCCCTCTACACTCAAAGGGCCTACACATGCATGAGATCATCATTTCGGCCTCCTTTGTGGTCTAACTTTTATGGTTTGCATTGGATATGAGGTTGGATTGTAACCTCACTTACTATCTAGACCATTGATTTATGACTTGAGGGTTTTAGGCTAAAATTAGACTTCATTATTAGACAAGTATAAATTGGAGAGAGGTAAATTCTAATCTTTCATCATCATCACTTGGAGAATTTGGACCTCATTAGAGAACTCGCACTTGTTTCTTTGTTGGCTATTGGAGTATCTTTGATGCATTTCCATGTGTGGAAGCTATTTTTGATTGTCTTTGGAGCTATTTCTTTGATGAATGGATGGATATACTACATGCTATATTTTAAGTGCCTATTGTTGAAGATTATCATTTTGAGATTGTCTAAAGTATGGAATTGTTGCTTCTAGATTATGATAATTTGTGCCTTAATTTGTTGAAAATTAATTTTAATGGCTATCTAGTTGAGAATTTTATGTGTTACTTATTGCATAACACGTAATGAATGTTCCTAGTTGAGGAATTCTTATAACTCTCCATCAAACTCCATTTATCATTGAGTCGGTAAATGCTGGAATTTTGATACCTAGGGCATCAAATTTTGATCTCTTTAGAAACAAATTTGGCTTATCTAGAGAATACTTGACTCCATATGCCCAAAGGAAAAGGCACTAGTCCAAGTCCTTGGTGATCAACCTTTTTACATAAATTTCTCTCCTTAAATTCGGTCCGTTTAAGGATAGGGAAAAAATCTAGGGCTTGCAAGTTTTAGTGAAAGTTTAGGGAGGAGGATTTTTGGTGCTTTGAGAGCCTAAACATAAAGATATAGGTCTAGGCTACCTAACCCATCAATTTGGTTGGCATCAACTCAAATTTCATCCATAAAATCTCTTGCACTAGGTGTTGCTCTAAGAGGGAAACCCTAGTTCTTTTCCCCTCAACTTGAGGACTTCATTGAAGGTTGTATGAGCTTAGTACTTCTTGAAGTATATCTAAAGAAGTCTTTTCTCTCAGTCCTTGAACTTGTGAATACCTATCACCATTGAAAATATCAAAACCCTAGGTCTTGAGCCTTCTTTTCTTGACCTTTAATTTGAGATCATTTTGCTTCTTTAAAGCCTTCTACCATTATTGAGCCTCTGTCTTTAATGAACTCTAGCTTGATCATTCATATTCCATATACCTAGCATATCTATTTTAAGTGATCTCTCTCATTACTGAGATTCCTCCAATTGGTGAAAATCCGTAAAGAACAGAGCGTTTAGGATAAGGTGGAATTTCCCCTCTACCCCATTATTAACACTTTGTCTAGCTTTTGTCTTGTAGGGTTTCCCTCTCCAAGGCTTGCTAGATTTTGTGGTAACATTTTGGCACCGTTGCAAGGGACGAAGTGAGTCTACTTCATCCAGAATGATAAGATATATCCTTTCTCCCGACTCTATTGGAAGAAAGAAGCCCTTGTTCTTCATTGAACCTCAAAGTCAATGCTTGTAGGGTGGAGCAAGCATCTCTTAAATTCCCCTTAGCGTCTCCTAATTTGTATGTTATTCAAGACTCAAGGAAATGGCTCCTTGGAATTTGCATAAGATATTTCTTGCTTTTGATGTCAAGGAAATCCCTGGATATACAAATCGGTGGGATTTAACTTGTATTAAAAATATCCCAAGAGTCAATGTAGATCCTCATTCAGTTAGGATCATGTTGTCAATTTCCTCAAGTACACTTTTGAAATCAACATGGTTCATGACAATGCTCTCATGTGGCTTTTCATTGATTCCTTTAGGGATGATCAGAGGTATTGGATTAGTGATGTAGACCAAAAATCATCCCTTCCATTAGGGTTATCATTGATGAATTCCTTAAGGATTAGGGACCATGCAGTCATCTTGAAGATGTTATCCAAAACTTGACTATTTCTCTCCAAGAAGAGGGTATCCTCAGCCATAGTGAAGAAGTTGACGAAGAACACCATGAGACAGAGCCCTTTGTAAATTATCAAGATGAAAATACTGATGAAGTTATTAAGAGTGATAAGGATGATATGCATGAGGTTTCTCTTCATCGAAATTTCATGAGCTTGATTGTTGAATTCTCCATTCTTTGGTTACATGAGAGGATCTGTTGGCACAAGATGAATTCTTTCTCATTCGTGCTTACTCTCCATGTTTTCCTGCTTCTCTCCCTTTTCCCTTTCAAGCCAAACTTACAAAGGAGGATGTAATGTTCTGATGCCCTATCTCACAAGAACTTGTATGAACAAAAGATGTTATATTGATCTAAAAATATGTTGGTTGGATTGGTTGTATTTCTATACTTAGATCATGCATAATATGCATAGTAGTGTAGGTGCATTGCAATTATGCTTGCATAGCTAACATCCTCATATTATGTTCTCATGCTATAGTAATTGCACTGTAGATTATACTTGCATCTTAGTATAGTTCTACTTTTTAGTATGGTTTTATTATTTTATGAAAAACATGGGCGATAAAAGTACACCTAGTGCACATGCTTCCAATAGTTGTATTGTGATGTGCAGGATATAGGTTTGGGTTCTAGGAGATTGTTGAAGTTCTTATGACCTCTCCATTTAACAACATGGATCATGTGCTCTATGTTAAGCTCATTTCCCAGTTGGAGCCAGATTTTACCCACCAAAAGTGGGTACCCATAGGAGAAATTTTCTCCTATTCATCTTTTTCCAACCAATAACCCTTTTTTGCCACTTGGTAGCTGATGTGATGTGCCACTTTATCTTTGCCACTTGCATCAGTTGTGTGTTTCCTTGCCCATTTTTCAAGAGTTGTAGTATTCCTACTGGAAATTTACAATGATAAACAAATACATGCAATATAACAACACAAAGATATTCAACAAACACACATGTAAAAACTGGAAATTTCCCAGAACACCAAACTGGCCCAATTTTATTAGATAATAATGTTGTAGTATAGTGTGAGTTGGAGAAAGTGCACCTGGGCTTGCACAAGGCAAGCTACAAGCCTCAGGTGATAAAAATGTAAATGCCCAACTACTGCAATAACTCTGCTCTCTAGAAAGCTATGTTGTTCCTCTGATTCTTCACTACTATCCAAATTCAACCTCTGATTTTCCCTCTCTAAATTGCCCAGAAAATTCTAGGAAATTAAGGGTGAGCTCCTTGCCTCAAACCCAAAAAAACCCAAAAATGATTTCCTTTGCTTTTGACCTCCCAAAATTGGTCCCTCGCAGCTTGGCCATCCTCCAATCCAAAAAAATGTCACTGTAGCTGAGCCTATCAATATCTTCTCCCCAAACTCCCACAATATTCTCCAAATAAACCTACAACCAACTTCTCAACACCCAACTGCTAATTCCTCCGTATTGTGCTTCCACAAAATACCTCACTCAAGTGACTGCGCAGTCATGGAGAGAGTGATGCAATCTTAAGCTCTGGAAGTGTGTTCTGTGTGTGGTAGTGTCTCCTTTGTTGTATCCACACTCCTCCCACCTGGAAATTATCAAGAAAATCTCCTATAGCTCCTCAACTCAGCACCCAACTTTGGTGCTCCACCAGTAACAAATTGGCCTCTTAAGGTGTCTCCTCTGGTCTCACTCTGGTCATACTAATGTAAAATAAGCCATCCTAGGGTGGCACTCTAGGTCGACTTGTTAGGGTCTCGTGATTTGGCTGATTGGCAAGCCAAGTGACAAGGTAACATCAAGCTAGTCTTTGGAGCCCAAGGACCTAGCCTTCCTGGACACAGAAAGGGCTCTCTCTATTTGTGTAAGGGATATCTGTGTGTTTGTTTCTTGTGTTTCTGATTTTAGGCTAGTTATGAAATAGGTTTTTGGTTTTGGTTTTTAGGTTTGTGAGGGATGAACTAATCAAAGACTAAGATAGATAAGAAGATTGTCAGATTAACTGGGCTATGGGGTTGAAAAGGTCAAGAAAGCTTTTAGATGGTGATACAAGGTTGTTGAATGGCTGATTTGAGCGAGGTAAAATGGATCTTTGGGTAAAATGGAGTGGGATGGACACAAAATTTGTGAAGAACAAAGGATTTCAAACATAAATAGTTCAATAGCTGACATCAACATGGTAGGGCTAAACATTAATCATGAGAAATGTAACTATAAACTGATCAATGCATATAAATAAACATTCAAGCAATACATAGAGATATATGACTCTCTAACTTTAGGAAATTGCTATCAGACTTTGGGGAAATACATTTAAGACAAACAAAAAACTCAAATAACTATGAGGAAACGCCTAAGCATAATATTTCAAGCTATTGGGCACTTTGAAGCAGGATTACATAGTTTTAGGCAAAGGGCAATATCAGTACAAGACCTCCTTGGTTCAACAAATGACAATCAAACAATCAAAGAGAGGTTTCAGAGGTGGAGCTATGACTAGCCATGAGTAAGCAGGGCATACCGTGAATCATACTTAGCATGCATAAAACCATAAATGAAACAAGAAAACAATTTCTTCAGTTATCAAAGAGCAATCAAGGATTATTTGATATGACTAAGAAGGAAGAAAACATAGAATCTATAAAGAAACATGAAATTTGAGGTGCCTCCAAGGGCATGTCTCAAATCTATTCTCTACTGTCTTATAGCAAGCAAGAACATGGAATTATAAATGAAAACTAAGAAGCATAACAGAGAGGGACACTATACCATTTTACCAAGTCAAGGAATCCAACAACAGACCTCCTTCATCATCCAAAAACATTCAAGAAACTATCCAATGCATGAGACAAGTGTTTCTTCCAAGCTTGTATAACCATATATTGCTTCTATTCATCAAGTTCAGCCTTGTTTACAATGAATTCTCTTGGAATATAAAGGCCAAGATGAGGGAAAACCTCCTAGTGCAACTTGAAATCTCATTGGCCCATCAAAAATATCTGATTTTGTCCTTGAGGCTTTGCAAAGCCCAAGGCACAAAATATCTAATAAAATATCTCAAAAATGCTAAAAAAGGAAAATATATCGACTTTTCATAACTAATCATGCCCAAAAATAGCTAAACTCACATGAGGAAAAGTCACTTTAGAAAAGTAAATTTTTCACAAAAATACTAAAGAAATATATTAGTAGAAAGTCCTCTGTCTTGCAGACAGCTTTTGGATGCCTTCCCGATGTTGAAACGAGGCCCGTGATGGCTCGTTGGAAAGCTATGAATGTCTATTTTCTGAAAATTCTTATGTCTACCCAAACTAATCACTAGAAGTCTGTCAAAAACTGACCTGTGTGTAAAAACCCAAAAAAATAGACTTTGCTGATAAACGAGGCAGAGTATGGAAAAAGAGAGTGTTTTTCGCCATTTTTGGGGAGCAAATCATCTTCAATTGATCTGAAAATCACTGAGTAGATGCCTTTGAAATTATGGAATCCAATGATGCCATTTTCATCCTTTGAGGACGTCCCAAACAGAAATGGCGATGCCCATGATTTTTAGCCAAAAACCCAAAAATGACAAAAAACCAAAACTTGTTGAATTTCACCCAAATTTGGCGAGCATGCCCCTCAAGGGTTTTCAGAAACATGCTGGGAAGATGAGGCAAAAATTTTGAGCTTTGATTTGTCTTTCTTCAATTTTGGTGCCGAGCGCCTCCTTTGAGCTTCCTTGATTTTTTCCTGTGTGGCCTTCAATTTCCATCGGGCGAACTGATTGAGCTTCTTATAGTGCCTGGTCATCCTCCTTTGAAGGTCCAAATCTCTATTGGCCTTTTCCAACTTCTTTTCCAAGTGATCATTCCCCTCTCGAGCCATGCTTCTTGATTGTTCTCTATCTCTTGGGTGAACAAAGTAGTGAGAGGAAGAGATTGGAAAAGGGCAGCTTCTTCCTCCTTTTGTTTCTCAAGGGGTCTTCTGAGTCCCATGGTCCTTGGCCTCTTTCTTCTTGGCTGATCCTCATATTCGCTATCATTGAACTCGCCCATGAGTTATTCCAACTTAACTTGCACCTTGGAGGACTCTTTTTTATATTTGATGGCTCGTGTCTCATATACCGCCATGTGGACACTCATCTGTTTATTTTGTGTTTGCAAGAAGTGATTGAAGTTTCTAGAGCTCTCTAGATCTGTCCTCAAATCATCAATTTGTTTTTATCTATTTGTCAAGAGAGTCTATAGGATTCGGGCCTCATTGTTGCTATCATCACTTTTAATTTGAATTATGTCAAAGTCCCTCTTCTTTTCATAGTTGCTTTCTTCTTTCTCCTTTCCCTTGCTTTGGGTGACCTTCTTGGTCTTCTTCCTCTTGGGTAATTCGACAATGGGCTGCTTCGGAAATTTCCCCTTGCTTTGGAGGGTCCTAGTAACATTTGGAGTTATAGTTTTAGGCACCCTTTTCCTTGATGTCTAGGGCTTGGCCACTTTTTGAGAAGAAAGCATGGCCCCTTGCCTAGGAGAGGCAGCTAGCACATGCTCTATTAGCTCTTTGCCCTTGTTACTTTCCTCATCATCCTTGCCACTATTTTGAGTTTCTTCATGAATGCTTTGACTGTCCTCTTGCATGTCTTTTTGAGGGCTGCCCTCTTTACTCTTGCTTTTGCTGTCTCTAGGACTTTGAGGCTCTGTCTCTTCAATGTTTTGGGCTTCATCTTCATATTTTTTGCTGCTGTGAGGGCTACCAATATCCTCATCAAAATTCTCAATTTCCTCATCATTTCCCTCCTCACTATTTTGAGTTTCTTCATGGCGCTGCTCTTCATCACTGTGCTGCACATTATCACTGTGTTCTTCTTCACCTTGCTGCCCTGCCTCACTGTGCTATTTTTCACTTTGTTGCCCCTCTTCATCATGCTCTTCTTCTCCTTGCTGCCCTGCTTCATCATGCTGCTGTTCATCATCATGTTGCTATTGTTCATCTTCATTTTTCTGTTGTTCATCATCATGTTGCTGCTCATCTTCATCATGCTCTTCTTCCTCATCATGCTCTTCTTCTTGTTCAATCATGGGAAATTTGAGCTTCTTGGGAATGGGCTTACTTGAAGAAGGCGAAGGATGGTGAGTGGAAGGTGAAGGAGATGCATGGAATGAAGGAACAGTGGCAAAATCTAGATGTGCAATGAAAGTGTCCCAAGAGATTCCCTTCTTCTCAAGCTGATGAAGAATGACAACCTTGATGAGGGAATGATGGAAAAGGCAAGATGACTGCTGAGAAGGAGGTCTTTTCTGAATAGTGGAGGCCATTTTTTCAATACTTCTATGGAGGAAGAAGGGGAGATTTAACAATTTTGCTCTTGTGAAATGCATGAGCAACCGGACATGGTAAGCATAGACTCGGGAGAACCTTCCCTCGCAAGTGAAGTATTTCATGATTATCTTCATGAAGGGAGCATAACTTGTCAATAGATATGAGAAATTAAAGATGGATGGACATGTATCTCTATGCTCAGGCTTCAAAAAGGGTTTGTACTATTCTGAGTCTAGGTGGCTTTGTTTAAACCACTTCTCTCCGACATAAGGGATCTTGGTGGCCTTGGAAATGGATCTAGGAGAAAACTTGAAATCCAAGCCTGCTAGCTGAAAGTGTTTCCCTTGAAATCTCAAAGCACAAAGATGTGTCAAGGGGAGATAGCTTTTCACCTCCTACACCCTTTGACAAAACTCTAGACATCCAACCTCATGAAAGTTAAACAGGACTGATGGATGAGCATTTACCTCTTCAGTTGAAACAGGTTCAAATATCCTGTGAAGGCCACTTCTACTGTCTTGCCTGGGAGGCATTTTGTTTTGAATATTCTTTGTTAACTGAAAAAAACAAGCTATCTCAAATGGTCCTTGAAATGGTTTCTCAACAACACCCCTATCCTCCTTATAAGTCACTGTTTTATCCTCTTTGATGCCAATCAACAAGTGCTTGTCAAAATGAAAAGAAAAAAGTCAATTTATCACTGTGCTTGGGCAAAGGTCTTGAAAGGTGTGTTGGTGGGCTCTTGGTGAAGAAGGGACTCTTGTTTTTTTACAAGAACAAACACCCTTTCCCCAAACAATGTTCTTTTGTTTATTCACTGCTCTTCACAAAGTAAACAAGACACCTTCAATTGTCTTGAGAAACCTTTCAATCACAGACTCTGATTTTTGGACTATGGAGGCTGCACAAATTTTTCTTATTCAACATATAGAGAGGACACTTTTAAAATGACAAAGCTTTCACATTATGGTCACTGTTTCCCCTTTGATTTTGCAGACAGAGTTTGTTCTTGTTTTAACACTGTTAGGACACATTCCAGCAATTATGGGATCTCTACAACTCTGCTTATCTGTCTTGTAATGTGTGTATGGTTTTCACTGTTCTTAAAGGCAGTCAAGGCCCTTTAATATTGATAACAACACCTCTTGCCTATCACTGTACTAATCCATGGCATTTGTAGCAACAAGACTCTTTAATGTTTTACCAAAGGCTCTAAAATTTAATCACTGCCTTTCTCTTATGCCTTTTAAATGATAAAATGCCCCTAAAACCAGTGTTAAGACACCTCCAAATTGATGAGACCCCCAAGCACAAGAAAATTTTTCTTCAGTTTTGACAAAACTCTGCCTCATATACCACTGTCTATCTCATGGTTTTTAGATGATGAAATGGTTTAAAAAATCATTCTCCTTATAGCAAAACACCTCTTCAAAATTCAAATTTTACCATGAGGTGATGAAAAATACCTTAAAAATGCTTGAGGGCCTTGTTTGATTGGTTGAGCAGCTCTCAAAAGAGTTTTTTGAAGGCATTTGGGTGAGTGGCACATTCACAAGAAAGAGCGTCGTGAAGTTGGGTCGGCCTCGGGCGGTGGGTGAACGGGCGCTACAGGCGCACTGCTACAGGTGCGCCGCGCAACAGTTATAACCCTTTGTAACTTCGCTCACAGGCGCGCCGCGCAGGCTTGAGGCCTTGAAAAAACTTGAAATTTTCTCGAAGTCTCTTGCTTCTCCAATGAACAGCTTAGGGGAACGTTGTATGCGTTTTAAATTTGCACAATGGGACTTTGCCAACGGTCTCTCCACCTCTTAAAGTCGAAAAAGTCAACAACCTTTTGAAATTACTTTGTGAGGGTTTTGGATACCTTTTGAAAAGTCTTTTCGGTCATAACAAAACATAAAGCAAATGTCTTTTTAAAACATAACAAAGACTCATATTCGACCAAGATTTAACTGCTGTGGATGCTACTTTTGAATGACCATAGTCATGGCTCTTGTTGAAATAAAAAGGCTCCTTTAAGAAACAAAACCCTTTCACTGCCTTTTCACTGTTTCTCATTAAAGAAGAAATTCTATCACTGTTTTCCTATTTCTGACCTTTAAAGGAAACCCTACTCAAAGCCATAACAATAATTGTAGATGCATCCTTTGAATGATATTTCTCTTTGACTGTGGGTGAAACCTTAGTTGCATTCACCTAGGTTTGAAAAACATCTGTTTATCAAAAAGGAAATCCTTTAAAGACCCTTCCTACAATCATATTCAACAGTAAGGTATTTTCACATGTTTCATAAAAAAGGCTTTTGTTTGTGACAGTGGCATGTTTCATTTCTTTGAATGTTGTCCTTGAATTTAAAACACATGCCATTCCCTTTTCTTCACACATACTGTCTCTATGTGTTTATTTGCAAAGTCCCCTTTAGAAGCAAGGCTTAGACTACCTTCTTGTCAATTTAATGAGGTTTTGAAAAAGACCTTTATGGACAGGAAAAGCAAAGCTTCCTTGAATCATCATAGTACCACTGATTGGCCTATGTTTAACCCAACTCTCAACTCATAAACCTTGAATTGTTTTCTACTGATTTCAACTCTGCCTTTCAAACAGTGAACACATGTGAGCACCTTTTAAAACACCACTACTGTGTTAGTGGTTTCATCTATTGGAGAAAAAGTTGTAAACAAGTTTTAAGGCTATTTGCGGAATTTTTAGCCTTGTGCCTTTTGAATGAGGCCACACCTCTATTACTGACCCTCTACTTGTTAAATGAAGGAGGCCTTAACAAATGACTTAACCATCTGCTCATGCTTGGAGGAGGGTTTACATAGTCACCCAACCATCTGCTCATGTTTGGAGGAGGTTTTACATAGTGATGCTATTTCATCTCTCTTCAAACTATGTCATCTTCCTTTTAATGCCCATCTCTTCTTGGTATATCATAGTAAGTAATAAAAGTGAAAAATGGACAATATGCTATGAGAGGGATTCTCTGAGATATGTATTTTGTTGTTAAAATATGCTTATGCATATTTAGAAACCAAAAGCAATCTTGTCCTGTGTCTGCAGAGTATTACTTGCTAGTCATAAGTCACTAACCTTTTGACTGTGTTTGTAGGAGTTCATTGAATTACCTCTCTGACTAGTACTTGCATCCCAGGCTCAAAACAACTTGAGAAGCAGCTATCTTTTCATGTTTTTCTTGACAAAGTCTTCTGGAATACCTGAACATCTCTGCTTTTGAAAAATACATTGAAACACTATAAATCCACCTAATATCAGTTTGACTTGTGGCATATGTACTGCTGAGACATCAAGACTTGTTAGTGGCGCGACTTAAGGGTGTATCAAGCTTTATTTGCAGAATAGGAAGGTCATCTATGACTGGTTGATATTAGACAGAGGTTCTTTTGGCTTTAGGATAGTTTTCCAAGGGATGAATGCCTAAAGCACCACTACCTAACTTAGGGGAGATTTTTGACAGATTTGGAGTATTCTCTTTGGTATGATCAGATCCCAAGGTGAGATATGACCAGAGGTAGGGTAGCTGACATTCTTATCAATCAGTTTGTTAATGAATGAGTTGGGGATGAGGGTGAATGACAGCAAATGACTTTAGCTTATGAAAGCTGATAGACAAGTTTGTATGACTGAGACTAGATAGGGCTTGAAAATTTGGTTTTTTTCTCATCATAGGTTGATTGAAAAGGTAGGAGGGAAAAATGTTTATGGGTGTTTTCTAGATGACAAATTTGACAAATTGGAGATCAGCTGCTAGAAAAATTAGCTTTAACAACTAGTCATCATCAACAGGTGAAAAATACTGATGACTAACAGTGGCTCCATTTGGGGAGGGCAGCTCCTTTTCAGGAGCTGTCCAAAATTTCAAATCTCGGTTCTTTGAAGACCAGTGCCTTTATCCATTGGTGCAAATTTCTTTCTTCCTTGATGCTATTTCTGAAAATTGACAGCATGATTAGCGTCAAAGACATTTCTACCTACCCCGCTACATTTCCTAACAATTTTTCTTCTTTCGGGTGCATTTGGACTAGCAACCCTTTGACATAATATTTTTGAGAAATGACACTATCTAATTTTACACTTATATCCGTCGGGAGTTCATATTAAGCTGATGAACTCCTTTGTTTCTCTACCTATGCTGGATTGACTGTCAAGATTAAGCTGTTTGACAGGATTTTATTCTCTAATCTAAAACATGAAATTAAAAAATGACCAAATTAGGATTAGACAGTCTGATTCGTCATGTACTTGTGGCATGAAATACAAGCCGCACACAAATATTATTTTGCATAAAATGAAATCTAGAAAATCAGGGCTAGGATACGCAATTTATTTTTCATCCCTGGTTTCCTCTTTGGTTCTGTTTTGAGCATGTGGAACCAGTATCTTTTCCTAATCTATTTTCTTTGATAAGTAAAGCTTACACAATGTTGACTGTCTTTCCTCTCACTAACTTATCAGCAAATAAATTTAAAACATTTTCAGTTATGATTAAGCTAGATAACTGAACAAGACATTTTGAGCACTAGTAGCGGCATTTAGACTTGCACGCTTTCAGAATGACTATTTTTTGAACATAGGGCTTTCTTTCTATTTTTCAAACAGCCCTTTTTTTCTATTTTTCTATTGTTTTTTGAATTTTCTGTTTTTTGATTTATTTTTCAAATAATGGTATATACAATGATTGAAAATGTTTTAACTCAGAAATCTTGGAAATGGTGAAACTTAAGCATCTTATCTTCATAAGGATCTCCTAACACTCTTGGTCCACTCAGCTCTTGAAAAGAAAAATTTGGAAAATTTTCTCTTTCAATCATGACATAAGGATTCATGCATGAATCTCTAAACAACACCATATCTTCCCGCTATACCTCTTTATACCTCTGATTCCCACTCCTTCTTTTGCTGTACATATTTTTCAAATAATGCAGATATTCTTTGTCATTTTTGAAGTATATGATGACATCATCAAGGTATATCAGAATGCAGAAATTAAGAACTAGAAACATGGCTTTTAGGAGCATGTTTTTTGGTGTCTGGTGGTTTTGCAATTCTGGGCTTGAAGATGGAACTACTTCCAGCATACTTGAAGAATTCTTTGAGCTGTTCGCTTTGCAAAGGAATTATTTGGTGGTACCCTAAAACATCATTTTGTAAAGACATATGATTAAAACAACCTATCAGTTGTATAGCATGGTCTTGAGCAGGAAGGATATAATTTCTGTCCCAAGGGTGTGTATTCGTATTTCTAAAATCAAAACAGATCCTATGTCCAACTGTTTTATCTTTAATCACTATTGTTTGGTCAAGATTTTTGTATTTTCTTTTGTCGAAGCTATTTCTTGGAGTGATGGTAGTGTCATAGTGCTTCTCCCTGTTTTCTCTACATGTAGTAATATCTTGAACAATCTTGCAAATTCTAGCAGTTCTAAGTCTTTGGTGGAGTGACAGAACGTTAGCTAGTTCAAGCAACTTAGGTATATTTGGGCTGCAGTCATCATATCCTTTCATAAGAAGTTTATCAGACATTTTTTCTGGATCTTTAGTTGTTATGGCTACAGTCAAATTTTCATTCGAAGGGGTAGAGTTATGAGATGGTAAATTTTTAAGGTATGGTAAGAACATTAAGCTCCCCTGCCCCTAATTTCCAAAAAGGTTTGTGATATGCAAGTCTTCTAATGCCTCTGTTCGGAAAAAAGTCTCCTGATGTTATTTCTGATGTTTGCCTATAGTTTGAGAAATTTTCTTGATGGCATATAATGTTTTGTGCTTCTTGCTCTAATTTTGTTTCAAGAGGAACGAACTCTCTTTCCTCAAGACATAACTGCTCATGATCATGATAATTTTGAGTGTCTAGTTCATCATAGAGAACTTGGGGTAGCTGATGCGGTGGGTCTAAGTTTGTTTCAATTCCTCCCAACTGTTCCTCGATGTTTTCATAAGTGTGTAAAATGAAGGAATTCAGATATGAATGCAAGGAGTACATCAGGATGTTATCTGGCCTTTCTTGGCTGCTGATCATATATTTCATGTGTGATTCTCGATAAAGTATTCTAGTTTGGTTAAATACAGGAATAATGGCGTAGGACATATCAAGTTGAATATTTCCATGAAGCTTGGCTCCCCAAGATCTAGATAAAAGCATTCCATACTTGGGAGGGATGTCTGCTACCACTATGTCCATGATCAGGTGTTTTGCAGGTACTTGGGCCAAACTGAAAAAAAGATCTTTGATTAAACCCAAACACTTGACTCTACTTGAATCAAAGGAATATAAGTCTTTATAGGGTCTTGTTATTTCTAGGCCTAGTCTTTCCATTACCACCTTTGGCATGAGATTATGCAAGGCTTCAGAGTCTAGCATGGCATTGTGTAGGATTTGGTCATGTATATTCAGACTGATGTAAAAGGGAAGAGTGGTTTCTTATTGGAATTTCCCTTCTATTTTTGGACCAAACAACACTTCAGGGGTGTCATCAGCTAGATTTAAAGTGTTTGCATCATTTCCTATATTCAGGACCTTTAGCACTTGGGATTTGTAACAGTTTTGGGCAATAAGTTCGGTGAGAGGCACGGTGATCTTTATTTTGGCGATTTCACCTTCAAAACTGAAGGGTGTTTGTAGTTTAGATAGGTTTGCTTCAGTTTTTTCAGCCATGACTTTCTCTATGTTCTTAATTTGTTGACTCTGGCTGGGGATTTTGTTCAACACATCCATATCGGGAATCTTGGTAGAGGTACTAGGAAAATCTGAGCCAAGGTTTGTCTGAATAGCTTTATCTTTGTTTTGGTCAGTTTTCTTGACCATGGTTTTGTTGCTATCCACTGCTCTTTTAAGGATGGTATCAGGGGTTTTAGTAACAGCAGTGTCTGAGCTACCTTTTTTGGAGTTGTCTTGGTTTTTTCTGCTTCTAAGATCATACTGCCTATGAGCTTCTATTATGGTGTTCTGAAAATCTATAGCAAGATCCTCGAGGTCCTCATAGTTGGTTTCATTTTGATTTGGGGAGAAGAAAGCTTGTTCTTCTTCTGTGAGGTAAACCTCACCCTCATTATCAGAACCTATTAGGTTTAAATGACTTTCATCTATGGGTTCTGTATCCCTCTCATCCTCATCAACATAATTTTCATTAAAGGGCGGCCTAATTTGTTGGTCAGTTTCCCTTGGTTTGTTTTGAGGCTATTCTCTCCTAAAGTTTTGGTTCCGGTTTTTGTTTGGAGGGTTTGGCTGGTTGTCCCTAAGAGGTGTTTTTTCACTCATTTTTTCCCAAATCTTCGCCATGGATCTAACCAAGTCATCTATTCTAGGATCTAAGGAAGGGGATGAAGGGGAGACCTCATCCCAGTATGTGACTTTCCTCTCTGATCTGGTCCTAGCTCTCTTTTATGCTAAGTTGGCTTTTGCACTTATGGCCACTTTTTGCATTTCTTCTAAGGTTGGGGGGTCCTTGTCTCTTAGTTGATAAGTCATGTTTGGGTCGAAACCTTCGGGGAACTTTGCTAAGGCTGAGCCAAGTGGAGGTTTGAAGTGAGGCGGGAGTGCGTTATAAACACTGTTGAACCTAGTGCAGTATTCCTGGACACTTTCCCCATTTTCCCTTTTTAGATTGTTATATTCTGACAGGATTTGAATGGGGTTCTTTCTGATTTCCCACTTATTTATGAAGGTTTGGTAGATTTCTGGGAGATCGTGTATGCTGTTTGGAGTTAAGCTCTTAAACCATTTTTTGGGTTCTCCGCCCAGGCTTTGGGCGAACATCGTCATTCTTATAGTCTCATCTTCTATTTACATGTATTCAAAGGCATCGCTAATTCTATCTACATGTTGTTGAGTGGTAGTAGCCTCAACTTCGGTAAAGTGCGGGATTTTGGATTGATAGTCATTTTGTAAAGGAGCCAAAGGGTGTGGCAACACCAAGGGTGCATACCAAGCTGCCATGGTGGGAGCTAATGGATGATGTACAATATGAGGGCTTGTAGGATGAGCTCAGGTGATTTGAACAGTAGTGGTTTGGATGGGTGTGGCAGATGTACTTGGGCTAGTGACCTGATTTTGAGCAGATCTGGGGTGGTAGGAGCCAAAGTGATGGAGAAGCTAGAAGTCGGGAGGTGTAGTAGGTGAGGCTTCTCTACTAGGACTCTGTGGCAGATCTAGGGGCTCAAGATCATCAAAGTTTACCTTACTTTGTGGCTTTCTTCTAACAAGGGTTTTTGCTGATTTTAAGTCAAATGGGGAATCCTGCAAGGATGTGAGTTGTCCAGGTACTGATCTTGCTTTACGGATGGACCTATCGGTAGCTAAGTTTCTAGTTTCAGAAGCTTGCCACAGAATCTTCTCTGGGTCATATACTATGATAGGGGGATTTGGGTCTGGATGAGATCTGGTATTGATTCTTTGTGAAGCCAGATTTCGAATTCAGAGTTTAGAGAGGATCGAATTTGTGGTTGTTTTGGATGAATGGCCTCTCTAGGTTTTTTGCTAATGTGAAAGATGGTCAAAACAAAAATTAGGGCTAGTGGAGTCGCCAGGTGGATTTCTTTGAGGACTATGGTCCACCACCAAAACTATCAAAGATGCTTTTGGGAAAAAAGTTTTTTTAGCAAACTTTGAGGTGAAGACTTGCAAGAAAGAGTTATTACTTGGTTTCAACAGTTTGCTAAGCTATTTGGACGAGTTGATGGTTCTATTTGCAAGTTTATTTCTGTTTATCTCCTATGTTTAGGTGAAGTTTTCTGAATCACTAAGTTATACTTAGTTTTTCACTGATCACAGAGTTTGCACCATGAGTTTTAAGTTTTGGAAAGGAAGAGTAAACAGAAAGGTATGGTTTATGAATTTTTTCGTTTTTTATGGAGTTTTTAGGCCTACTGGAGGCTAGTGGAGTCGCCAGGTGGAACTTGGTTGTTTTTGTAGAGATGTAGCTATGGTCCACCACCAATAACTAGGGAAAAGCCAATCTAGGGATGTTTTGGGGTTTTCTGAGTTTTTATGTGTAGCCTATGAGGTTTGGAAGAGTTTCCTATAACTGAATCATCATTTTTCTAAGACGGTGAAAGATCTAGATTCTACTCTTCAAACAACACTTAAGTTTTCTAAGTTTGATTGAGACTTCGAGAGTTACTAAGGAGTACTTAGATTGTCACTAACTCGGAAGGTCCCACCGTGATCGACATTATGTTAGGGTCCCGTGATTTGGCTGATTGGCAAGCCAAGTGACAGGTTAACATCAAACCAGTCTTTGGAGCCCAAGGACCTAGCCTTCCTAGACTCAGAGAGGGCTCTCTCTATTTGTGTAAGGGATATCTGTGTGTTTGCTTCTTGTGTTTCTGATTTTAGGCTAGTTATGAAATAGGTTTTTGGTTTTGGTTTTTAGGTTTGTGAGGGATGAACTGATCAAAGACTAAGATAGATAAGAATATTTTCAGATTAACTGAGCTATGGGGTTGAAAAGGTCAAGAAAGCTTTCAGATGGTGATACAAGGTTGTTGAAGGGCCGATTTGAGCGAGGTAAAATGGATCTTTGGATAAAATGGAGTGGGATGGACACTAAATTTGTGAAGAACAAAGGATTTCAAACATAAATAGTTCAATAGATGACATAAACATGGTAGGGCTAACCATTAATCATGAGAAATGTAACTATAAACTGATCAATGCATAGAAATAAACATTCAAGCAATACATAGAGAAATATGACTCTCTAACTTTAGGAAATTGCTATCAGACTTTGGGGAAATACATTTAAGACAAACAAAAAACTCAAATCACTATGAGGAAATGCCTTAAGCATAGTATTTCAAGCTATTGGGCACTTTGAAGCAGGATTACATAGTTTTAGGCAAAGGGCAAGATCAGTACAAGACCTCCTTGGTTCAACAAATGACAATCTAACAATCAAAGAGAGGTTTCAGAGGTGGAGTTATGACTAGCCATGAGTAAGCAGGGCATACCGTGAATCATACTTAGCATGCATAAAACCATAAATGAAACAAGAAAACAATTTCTTCAGTTATCAAGGAGCAATCAATGATTCTTTGATATGAATAAGAAGGAAGAAAACATAGAAGCTATAAAGAAACAGGAAATTTGAGGTGCCTCCAAGGGCATGTCTCAAATCTATTCTCTACTGTCTTATAGCAAGCAAGAACATGGAATTATGAATGAAAACTAAGAAGCATAACAAAGAGGGACACTATACCATTTTACCAAGTCAAGGAATCCAACAACAGACCTCCTTCATCATCCAAAAACATTCAAGAAATTATCCAATGCATGAGACAAGTGTTTCTTCCAAGCTTGTATAACCATATATTGCTTCTATTCATCAAGTTCAGCCTTGTTTACAATGAATTCTCTAGGAAAATAAAGGCCGAGATGAGGGAAAACATCCTAGTGCAACTTGCAATCTCATTGGCCCATCAAAAATATTTGATTTTGTCCTTGAGGCTTTGCAAAGCCAAAGGCACAAAATATCTAATAAAATATCTCAAAAATGCTAAAAAAGGAAAATATATTGACTTTTCATAACTAATCATGCCCAAAAATAGCTAAACGCACATGAGGAAAAGTCACTTTAGAAAAGTACATTTTTCACAAAAATACTAAAGAAATATATCAGCAGAAAGTCCTCTGTCTTGCGGACAGCTTTTGGATGCCTTCCCGATGTTGAAACAAGGCCCGTGATGGCTCGTTGAAAAGCTATGAATGTCTATCTTCTGAAAATTCTTAGTTCTGCCAAAAATGATCATTGGAAGTCTGTCAAAAACTGAGCTGTGTGTAAAAACCCAAAAAATAGACTTTGCTGATAAACGGGGCATAGTGTGGAAAAAGAGAGTGTTTTTCACCATTTTGGGGGAGAAAATCATCTTCAATTGATCTTAAAATCGTTGAGTAGATGCCTCTGAAATTATGGCATCCAATGATGCCATTTTCATCCTTTGAGGATGTCCCAAACAGAAATGGCGATGCCCATGATTTTTAGCCAAAAACCCAAAAATGACAAAAAACCAAAACTTGTTGAATTTCGCCCAAATTTGGCGAGCATGACCCTCAAGGGTTTTCAAAAACATGCTGAGAAGTTGAGGCCAAAATTTGGAGCTTTGAGGTGTCTTTCTTCAATTTTGGTGCCGGGCGCCTCCTTTGAGCTTCCTTGAGTTTTTCCTGTGTGGCCTTCGATTTCCATTGGGCGAATTGATTGAGCTTCTTATAGTGCCTGGTCATCCTCCTTTGAAGGTCCAAATATCAATTGGCATTTTCCAACTTATTTTCCAAGTGATCGTTCACTCTCTCGAGCCATGCTTCTTAATTGTTCTCTATCTCTTGGGTGAACAAAGTAGTGAGAGGAAGGGATTGGAAAAGGGCAGCTTCTTCCTCCTTTTGTTTCTCAAGGGCTCTTCTAAGTCCCATGGTCCTTGGCCTCTTTTTTCTTGGCTGATCCTCATCTTCGCTATCATTGAACTCGCCCATGAGTTCTTCCAACTTAACTTGCGCCTTGGAGGTCTCTTTTTTATATTTGATGGCCCGTGTCTCATATACCGCCATGTGGACACTCATCTTTTTATTTTGTGTTTGCAAGAAGTGATTGAAGTTTCTAAAGCTCTCTAGATCTATCCTCAAAGCATCAATTTGTTTTTATCTATTTATCAAGAGAGTCTCTAGGATTCGGGCCTCATTTTCGCTATCATCACTTTGAATTTTAATTATGTCAAAGTCCCTCTCCTTTACATGGCTGCTTTCTTCTTTCTCCTTTCCCTTGCTTTGGGTGGCCTTGTTGGTCTTCTTCCTCTTGGGTAATTCGACAATGGGTTGCTTGGGAAATTTCCCCTTGCTTTGGAGGGCCCTAGTAACATTTGGAGTTATAGTTTTAGGCACCCTTTTCCTTGATGTCCGGGGCTTGGCCACTTTTGGAGAAGAAAGCATGGCCCCTTGCCTAGGAGAGGCAGCTAGCACATGCTCTATTGGCTCTTTTCCCTTGTTACTTTCCTCATCATCCTTGCCACTGTTTTGAGTTTCTTCATGAATGCTTTGACTGTCCTCTTGCATGTCTTTTTGAGGGCTGCCCTCTTTACTCTTGCCTTTGCTGTCTCTAGGACTTTGAGGCTTTGTCTCTTCAATGTTTTGGGCTTCATCTTCATCTTTTTTACTGCTGTGAGGGCTACCAATATCCTCATCAAAATGCTCAATTTCCTCATCATTTCCCTCCTCACTGTTTTGAGTTTCTTCATGGCGCTGCTCTTCATCACTGTGCTGCATATTATCACTGTGTTCTTCTTCACCTTGCTGCCCTACCTCACTGTGCTATTTTTCACTTTGCTGCCCCTCTTCATCATGCTCTTCTTCCCCTTGCTGCCCTACTTCATCATGCTGTTGTTCATCATCATGTTGTTGTTGTTCAGCTTCATTTTGCTGCTGTTCATCATCATGTTGTTGCTCATCTTCATCATGCTCTTCTTCTTGTTCAATCATGGGAAATTTGAGCTTCTTGGGAATGGGCTTACTTGAAGAAGGCGAAGGATGGTGAGTGGAAGGTGAAGGAGATGCATGAAATGAAGGAACAGTGGCGAAATCTGGATGTGCAATGAAAGTGTCCCAAGAGATTCCCTTCTTCTCAAGCTGATGAAGAATGACAACCTTGATGAGGGAATGATGGAAAAGGCAAGCTGACTGGTGAGAAGGAGGTCTTTTCTGAATAGTGGAGGCCATTTTTTCAATACTTCTATGGAGGAATAAGGGGAGATTTAAAAATTTGGCTCTTGTGAAATGCATGAGCAACCGGACATGGTAAGCATAGACCCGGGAGAACCTTCCCTCGCAAGTGAAGTATTTCATGATTATCTTCATGAGGGGAGCATAACTTGTCAATACATATGAGAAAGGAAAGATGGATGGACATGTATCTCTATGCTCAGGCTTCAAAAAGGGTTTGTACTGTTCTGAGTCTAGGTGGCTTTGTTTAAACCACTTCTCTCCGACATAAGGGATCTTGGTGGCCTTGGAAATGGATCTAGGAGAAAACTTGAAATCCAAGCCTGCCAGCTGAAAGTGTTTCCCTTGAAATCTCAAAGCACAAAGATGTATCAAGGGGAGATAGATTTTCACCTCCTGCACCCTTTGAAAAAACTCTAGACATCCAACCTCATGAAAGTTAAACAGGACTGATGGATGAGCATTTACCTCTTCAGTTGAAGCAGGTTCAAATCTCCTGTGAAGGCCACTTCTACTGTCTTGCCTGGGAGGAATTTTGTTTTGGATATTCTTTGTTAACTGACAAAAACAAGCTGTCTCAAATGGTCCTTGAAATGGTTTCTCAACAACACCCCTTTCCTCCTTATAAGTCACTATTTTATCCTCTTTGATGCCAATCAACAAGTGCTTGTCAAAATGAAAAGCAAAAAGTCAATTTATCACTGTGCTTGGGCAAAGGTATTGAAAGGTGTGTTGGTGTGCTCTTGGTGAAGAAGGGACTCTTGTGTTTTGAAAAAAACAAACACCCTTCCCCCAAACAATGTTCTTTTTTTTATTCACTGCTCTTCACAAAGTAAACAAGACACCTTCAGCTATCTTGAGAAACCTTTCAATCACACACTCTAATTTTTGGACTATGGAGGCTGCACAAAGTTTGCTTTTTCACCATACAGAGAGGACACTTTTAAAATGACAAAGCTTTCATATTATGGTCACTGTTTCCCCTTTGATTTTGCAGAAAGAGTTTGTTCTTGTTTTAACACTGTTAGGACACCTTCCAGCAATTATGGGATCTCTACAACTTTGCTTATCTGTCTTGTAATGTGCGTATGGTTTTCACTATTCTTAAAGGCAGTTAAGGCCCTTTAAGACTGATAAAAACACCTCTTGCCTATCACTGTACTAATCCATGGCATTTGTAGCAACAAGGCTCTTTAATGTTTTACCAAAGGCTCTAAAATTTAATCACTTCCTTTCTCTTGTGCCTTTTAAATGACAAAATGCCCCTAAAACTAGTGTTAAGACACCTCCAAATTGATGAGACCGCCAAGCACAAGAAAGCTTTTCTCCAGTTTTGAAAAAACTCTACCTCATATACCACTGTCTATCTCATGGTTTTTAGATGATGAAATGGTTTAAAAAATCATTATCTCCTTATAGCAAAACACCTCTTCAAAATTCAAATTTTACCATTAGGTGATGAAAAATACCTTAAAAATGCTTGAGGGCCTTGTATGATTGGTTGAGAAGCTCTCAAAAGAGTTTTTTGAAGGTGTTTGGGTGAGCGGCACGTTCACAAGAAAGAGCGCCGCGCAGTCGGGTCGGCCTCGGGTAGTGGGTGAACGGGTGCTACAGGTGCATCGCGCGCTGCTACAGGTGTGTCGTGCAATAGTTATAACCCTTTGTAACTTCACTCACAGGGGCACTGTGCACTTTTCCAAGCGTGCCGCGCAGGCTTGAGGCCTTGAAAAAACTTGAAATTTGCTCGAAATCTCTTGCTTCTCCAATGAACAGCTTAGGAGAATGTTGTATGTGTTTTGAATTTTCACAATGGGACTTTGCCAACGGTCTCTCCACCTCTTAAAGTCGAAAAATTCAACAACCTTTTGAAATTACTTTGTGAGGGTTTTGGATGCCTTTTGAAAAGGCTTTTCGGTCATAACAGAACATAAAGCAAATGTATTTTTAAAACATAACAAAGACTTGTATTCGACCAAGATTTAACTGCTGTGGATGCTACTTTTGAATGACCATAGTCATGGCTCTTGTTGAAATAAAAAGGCTCCTTTAAGAAACAAAACCCTTTCACTGCCTTTTCACTGTTTCTCATTAAAGAATAAATTCTGTCGTTGTTTGCCTATTTCTAACCTTTAAAGGAAACCCTTCTCAAAGCCATAACAATGATTGTAGATGCATCCTTTGAATGATATTTCTCTTTGACTATGGGTGAAACCTTAGTTGCATTCACCTAGGTTTGACAAACATCTTTTTATCAAAAAGGAAATCCTTTAAAGACCCTTCCTACAATCATATGCAA
This sequence comes from Pinus albicaulis, assembly GCA_034641835.2. Classification (NCBI taxonomy): domain Eukaryota; kingdom Viridiplantae; phylum Streptophyta; class Pinopsida; order Pinales; family Pinaceae; genus Pinus; species Pinus albicaulis. The sequence goes on along the minus strand of JAXQQM020066623.1, from coordinate 44,766 downwards.
CAGCAAGGTATTTTCACATGTTTCATAAAAAAGGCTTTTGTTTGTGACAGTGACATGTTTCATTTCTTTGAATGTTGTCCCTGAATTTAAAACACATGCCATTCCCTTTTCTTCACACATACTGTCTCTGTGTGTTTATTTGCAAAGTCCCCTTCAGAAGCAAGGCGTAGACTACCCTCTTGTCAATTTAATGAGGTTTTGAAAAAGACCTTTATGGATAAGAAAAGCAAAGCTTCCTTGAATCATCATAGTACCACTGATTGGCCTATGTTTAACCCAGCTCTCAACTCATAAACCTTGAATTGTTTTCTACTGATTTCAACTCTGTCTTTCAAACAATGAACTCATGTGAACACCTTTTAAAACACCACTGCTGTGTTAGTGGTTTCATCTATTGGAGAAAAAGGTGTAAACAAGTTTTAAGTCTATTTGCAGCATTGTTAGCCTTGTGCCTTTTGAATGAGGCCACACCTCTATTCCTGACCCTCTGCTTGTTAAATGAAGAAGGCCTTAACAAATGACTTAACCATCTGCTCATGCTTGGAGGAGGTTTTACACAGTCACCCAAACATCTGCTCATGTTTGGTGGAGGTTTTACACAGTGATGTTATTTCATCTCTCTTCAAACTGTGTCATCTTCCTTTTAATGCCCATCTCTGCTTGGTATATCATAGTAAGTAATAAAAGTGAAAAATGGACAATATGCTATGAGAGGGATTCTCTGAGATATGTATTTTTTTGTTAAAATACTCTTATGCATCTTTAGAAACTAGAAGCAATCCTGTCCTGTGTCTGCAGAGTATTACTTGCTAGTCATAAGTCACTAACCTTTTGACTGTGTTTGTAGGAGTTCATTGAATTACCTCTCTGACTAGTACTTTCATCCCAGGCTCAAAACAACATGAGAAGCAGCTGTCATCTCATGTTTTTCTTGACAATTTCTTCTGGAATACCTAAACATCTCTGCTTTTGAAAAAGACATTGAAACACTGTAAATCCACCTAATATCAGTTTGACTTGTGGCATATGTACTGCTGAGATATCAAGACTTTTTAGTGGCATGACTTAAGGGTGTATCAAGCTTTATTTGCAGAATAGGAAGGTCATCTATGACTGGTTGATATTAGACAGAGGTTCTTTTGGCTTTAGGATAGTTTGCCAAGGGAGGAATGCCTAAAGCGCCACTACCTAACTTAGGGGAAATTTTTGAAATATTTGGAGTATTCTCTTTGGTATGATCAAATCCCAAGGTGAGATATGACCAGAGGTAGGGTAGCTGACATTCTTATCAATCAGTTTGTTAATGAATGAGCTGGGGATGAGGGTGAATGATAGCAGATGACTTTAGCTTATGACATCTGATAGACAAGTTTGTATGACTGAGACTAGATAGGGCTTGAAAATTTGGTTTTTTTCTCATCATAGGTTGATTGAAAAGGTAGGAGGGAAAAATGTTTATGGGTGTTTTCTAGCTGACAAATTTGACAAATTGGAGATCAGGCCTTCTAGAAAACTTTGCTTTAAAAAACTAGTCATCATCACCGTGAAAAATATCATGACTACTAGAATCGTTCGATCAAGGCTCATGATGTAACCGGTTGTCGACTTTACAAGAAACCCGTTTACTAAGGCATCTAGATTCCCAAGGTACCGAGGGATTCTAGATCAACTTCCTAGATGATGAGTTGTCGTCGATAGAAAGTGATTCGTCATAAGAAAGCTCACGACATGAAACCATACATCAATTTTTGAAGAAATATTTTGCAAGGATCGACCGACTCGATGGCCAACTCAAATGGAGACAAGTGTTTGTGGATTAATGGTTTTTTGACTATCCTCTCTTGAACACATAATGACACTGGCAGATGGTTTGGTGACGCTTTCTCTAAGATAATAATAGATAGAAACCAGTCAAGACTTTCAATATGGTTTGATTAACCGATGGCAAAGGATCTCCAACCTGTAGAAGTGAGACAAAAAGTGTTGTGTTCAAGAGTGGTGTAATGTTTTTACAAATCAAAGTATAACAAACGAATCTATTTTTCTCTTTCCCCACCATTTCTCAAGTACTTATTTTTGACAAGCTTGAGGAGGATAACATTTTCTTGTTTATAAGCTCACCCTTCCTGATGAGTCCAACTTAGTTTAAAATAGAACCCTAAGAAGGAGTGGGTCTATTCTCGCTTTGTAATCGACGGTCCTTTATCATAAATTTAATGAGTCCAAGATAAGAGAAACTTGGTGTTTTTCATTTTAGGAGCCGAAGAAAAACTTAAGAAAACTCCATGGGTGTTCTTTTTCGTAAATTTAGTACCTCGTGCCCGAAAAGGATAAAATAATATAAGAGAGAACTCTATCGACCATGATTAGTCAACGTATACCTCTTTCGTAAATAGTCCTCATTTCACCCGTAAAAGGGGTAAACTTATACCGAAGGGATGTTCATTCATTTACTTTAATGAGTTCGAATAGTCAAGTACTCCGTGATATTTTCATTTTTAGAGAGTCCGAAAAGGGCTTAAAAGAGGACTCCATGGTTTTGCTTTTTCTTAAAATTTAAAGAGCCCGAAAAAGTGATAAAGTTTACTCTTCATCAAAAATTACCATTTTACCTAAAAATCCGTTATTCCGCAGAAAAACTAAAAAAATTAAACATACCCGTTTCAATAATAAAATATTTTGAAAAACTATTTTTTAAAGTGAAAAATAAACAAATTTAAAATTCATCTATTCGAAAAAAAACTTATAAAAAGGAGTTTTTCAAGTTGATTTCAATGCTTTAATTTGGAGTGAAGCCTTTAGAGCTCGGGCAAAAATGCTTGAATATTCGGGCAAACCGACCGTCGGAATCGAAACCGTCATTTCAAGTAATCCACAACCTCCTTATCTTGTATTTCATCTATTCAATTTCTTAATTTAGGGTCGAATTTCATTTTGGGAGGAAAATATGTCGAAAATTCGCCCTTGGGGATCCGCACCTAATGCATTAGGTACTCATGACCCCGACATTTTTCTAGAAAGTGAAATTCTCGGTGTTCTCAGACTTCTACCATGGGACCCATGCATATTCACGCACCGTCCCCGAGCGTAAAAGTGAGGTGGCGCCATGAAAAATTCAAAACGTATTTTCTTCCTAAATTACCCAAATTTTTTCGAAATGATTATAATCCTTCATTTTACTTGTTGTAGGATATCTACAATGCTTATTTTGTGAGAAAGGAAGCACAAAGAAGTAGATGAAGCAGCGATAAATCATCAACCTACTTGCAAGCTTTTAAGAGAATGTGGGCTTTACAAATTTTTGACTATCAAGGGCGTGAGAGCTAAAGTCGATCTTCTTACTTTGGTCATAAATGGGATGTTTAGAACAATTTTTTTGTGATCGTAGGTCACCGTCTCGAGATTGAGCCGGAAGATATCTATTTTTTGACTAGTTTGTCCTAAGAGGTGAACCATTATCTCTATTTGGGTTAGGCCAGTGGCTAGTCCGTTCTCGCCTTACAATTAGAGTTCGAAGAATCGATTAGGCTAATCCTCGGGACAAAAGGATTGACATAAAAACTATCATTCGTCCGTGAGCTGAAAGCGATCACTTTTACCATTTTCAAGTTTTGCGAAATATGCTTTGCATCTAGCCACGGTTCTTAGATGCGCATAGCGTAGATTTATTTTGAGGCACCATATTCAACTCCTCAGGTGAGGCAAGCATGGCAAATGTGAAAGGCTAACTTAGCAGAGCAAAGAATGGGAAGCTAAACAACTTTGGATATGGGTCCATTGTAGTCACCTTTGCTCTAGATAGGATCCCAATGCTAGCCCCGTAGCATATTCCTCGTCGATGATGGTCTAGCCTCAAGAGCCTAGGATGGTTAGTTGGGTTGTTTTGATGGCTCCGCCATAGTGAGGGTGGGGAGATTGTGCATTTTCCCTCTACATATTTTCGTTGGCTTCAACGCCAAATTTTTGTTATAGAGGATTTTCCTTTATGCTAGCATGGATTTTCGTAAGTAATCGGAGATACCCCTTTCCTCCAAGAGCTCATGGGATGTGAGTCGTAAAAATATCTTTTGACATGTTCTAATTTCTAATTTATTTTTATTTTTTAATTGTCCAAAATCGATAACAAAAATTTTCAAATGCATATGTGGGTCCAACTCGACCAACCATTCTACGCCCTTTGATCGTAGGCAAAGGATGCAAACAGCAACAACACCACTCCCATAGGATCAACCGTAGAGATCCCGACTAACTTAGAGCATCATCTCGAGTGGTTCACTATAGATATTCCCGAGACTACTATAGATGATATCCCGCTCCGTCTACAAAGATATGTCATAGGTGTTCCCGGTCCATTTAGGGGAGGTTTTTTACTAGTGGTGGCACGAGTAGTGTTGTATTATCATGACTAATACCACCATATAGTGGATGATTGACTTGTAGACCAATTTTCATATCATTTTTTCCGATCATAAGGCGTTTTGAGCCTATGATCGAAGACGATGTACTATTTTTTGAACACTACATTTAATACTATGATATACTCTTATTTCTCAAGTACTGCTCAATCATGTTATGAAATGTTTATTTTTTACTTTGTTATCAGAAATGTTCATTTATAACATTAAAGTAATACCATCTACTAATGTATTTAAATTTCTTGAAAATGTGGTTGATATTCAATATAATCGAATCCCTAGTTCCAAGAGATGAACCCTTAAAAATAATCTTAATAATACCGGATTTTTAATGGCATATAATTAATGAATTGTAATACAACGATTTTAGAATATAACTTAATGATCAAACTCTGAATTCCAAATGAAATGGATTCTAATAATAATTCAATAATCGCACTATATTCGACAATATTGTTCGTCGTTTGATCGAGACTTACTCCATGCATCGATAATAAATCGTCACTATGAGTAACAACCTAAGCTATGGAAGAGATGTTCTATGTACTACGACAAGCACCATCATCAAAAACCAATATATGTTTGAAAGGACGTCTAATATCCGCAATATCAAAAGTATCGAGATAAGCGGGAATAATAGTAAGAGCACACTTACACTAGGCACACACTTCTAATCTATAGCACACCGCCCAAAAAGTAACTAATATACAGAGACCATATCCACACGAAGTCAAGCATAATGTATCTTCAAATAAAGTCCATATCTAGGTTTACCCAAAGAGACCCCATCAAAATAACCGCTTCATAGGCCCTTTTCATGTCGCTTGAAAATATAAGGACCATACACATGGGTTCAGACTTCAACCCCTAGTTTATCATTTGAGCTGATCATAAATCAAAACTAGGTCTCGTTTCGAAAAATTATGAGGGGTAAAAATTCTATCATACCGAGCTTTTTATTCTTTTCGCATGAGCCTCTGTAGCTAATGCAACGATGTGTCGATTCCCATCTAATTGAGCCAAGTATAAAAAATTCCTCTCTTCGAAGTGTGTGGTAATAACTCTATGGTTAGTTGGAGGATCAAGATTTTGCATTCAATGGGTAATACCAATTCTAAACCGTAGACCAAGCTTGAAAAGGGGTAAAAACCTGCCGATGTTTTTGCTAAGGTTCGATATGCCAAATGTACTAAAAAGAGCAAGGTATTCCACTCCGACTTATGAATTCCAATGATTCGTTTTCTCGTGGTGACTAAAAATTTACTAATTTCTTCAACTAAACCATCGGGCCTATGGATAATATGGTGTAGAACTCATGCAAGCAGAAAAGCTGGTTCTGTTAACGCCACCATGATATTTCAAATGGCTCCCGTGATCGCAATTATATTTCTTGGGGTACACCGAAACGAGCAATCACATGATTTAATACAAAAAGTAGTCAAGTTTTGTGATCTTCCTAAGAATGTAGGCATCGTTTCAAATTTCATTTGGTAAAATAATCTACCGCAAGAATAATATACCCATGCCCCCCACCGAGTGAGGGTTATACAATGAAATCCATGCCCCATTTTGAAAAGGATCGACAACAATTAGGGTGAAGAGGAGCAGTGGTACACATTTTTCGATCAAATATTTGACAATTATGACATTTTCGCATCAAGCAGAATACAATATTTAAACCTAGACGGCCGTAATACCCTACACACAATATATTTGGGTTGTGGCATACTCCCAAACATATGACAACCACATGCTCAAGTGATGGTCATTTAAAACATTTTCAGCCTTCATGATGAGTTAGACAACGTCGAAAACCCGAGTCCACACCATGATGATAGACTCGTGTCGCCAAAAATGTGATATTGTTGAGACTCGGAAATGATTTTTTCGCCATTGTGACCATGAAAGCTCGTGCCGAAAGATTGGTTCAAGATATAAAATAATATCTCCATACCATGGATCAATGGTACTAATAAGAAGTAAGGATTCATCCACGATTTGCTTGTTCTACCACGCTTTTTGTATCAAGACGTGGCAAATCACACATAAGTCTTGAAGAATATCAATGATTTCTTTGATTTGGAATTTTCAAACTCCAAATCAAACTCCCGTGTGATAACAATCCATTCAAACATTATTTTCCCTCTAGCAATTGTTTGGTCCAAAGATGTACATCATAGGGTTGTAATCAGAGATCAATTTCGCTTAAAGTATGTAGTGATGAAAATTTTGGATAGCTTGAAAAATCGCCAAGGCCAATTTCTCCAAATGTTAGTATTTGATCTCGCCGAATGCAAATTTTGACTAAGATAGTAACCTACATGTTCATCATAGAATCCATCTTCCCCGAACTAACACCATCCCTATTGTAACCGTGTTTACGTAGGTATAAAAAGTAATCTTGGTTGTAGTTGGGAGGATGTAGTAACGGTGCATGGGTCAACGCATTTTTCAAAGCATCAAAAGATCTATCAGCTAATTTCATCCAGTAAAAGAAAGGAATGTTATTTTCACTAAACCAGAAACCTTCATAACTTGGGTCGTAGTTAGAAATGAATCAACGTAAAAGTTTTCTTTTCCCTTTGCAACCGTGGAGTTGATAAGAGTAGAAGGAGGAGGTAAATTGATGATTAACCTTCGAAGGGTCGAAACGAATGTCTTCCTTTGAGACAACAAATCCCACAATCGTCTAGATTCTATGCAAAAAAACACATTTTTGAGGATTCAAATGAATCTTATAGTGCCTACATCATATGTAAACGGCTCGCAAAATGAGTAATATGATCCGTTTCCGTACAAGAATGAGGGAGGAAAATCATCGAGATAAGGTGGTTGCACAATATGCTTAATTTCGCAAATGCATAAGACATGGCCTCTGTAAAAGTGGCGCTGGCAGCCCTAAGGCCAAAAGGTAATTTGCGATATGAAAAGTTCCCCATGGACAAATGGAAATATGTTTTAGGTTGATCTTCGGGGGAGTATGTTTATTTTACTGTGCCTTCGTAAAATCCATCCACACGTGAAAAATACCTCTATACACAATCATTGATAATTTGATTGATGTAAGGCTGGATAATTTATTTTAGGACAAGCTCGATCTATATCCCTATATTCGCTGGATATATTATTATTTTTCCTTATTTGACTAACAATATTAGATACCTATCTGCACCAGATCGGATAAAATAAACCCACACGAAGTAATTTTTCAACTTCGCTGTAGGGCGCTTTTCTATTAACTCGATGTACTTCGTATGACTAGTTTTTCATCTAGTTATGTCTTAATTTCATGTACAACGATCGATTGATCGATTCGGCATTTCTTCATATGACTAGCAAATATGTCGGAATTCCCGAAACAGGGCTTTATATGCTTGAACTTCTTCAGCGTACAAGAAGCAAAATATGTGAATGTTTTCTAATACCCCTTGTGTTTTATAGAAATGTCAAGAGGAACCGTCATAGAAATATTTTCTAAATTCAATTCAGAATTGGCATGTGAGAGAGGATTCGAGGTTCTTTGACGTAATCGTGGTTAAAATGGAGGAAAATCATTTTCAAAATGATCGAGATCGTGTAAAATGAAGACCTATGGTGTAGATCTTCCCATGGTAATTCATCTATCAGAATTCACGAATATGCTCATCAAAGATGGGAAACTGCTTGAGTAGGATCCAGAATATGTTTGCCAAACTCGATATTGAAAATGACTCTTGATTGATCACATTCACTAGGATCAAATTTTGGTTAAAGGGGTATTAGAAAAATGACTGCATTTGATGATATGCTACCAAAAGGACCAAAGGCATTGCCTTCAAAGAATCCACCTCGATTTTGAAGGTACTATCCAAGGATCATCAAAGGAAACAAAGATTGATGTAATCATATTTGATATTAGCAATAGGAGTTTGTACGTTGGGAGGAGGCAGGGAAAAAGTTCCCAAGAAAGCTGAACTTTTAATCAAACCTACTCTCGACATCCTTTATAAGGGATAGTCTATTTTCCGATATCTTGGATACTATCGTAGAGGTCGGGGCTTGATGAATACTATGAGATTTGATCTATCTTAATGATCTTTCCTTTATGAGGAACATGATGAGATGAAATATCAATGATACAACAACAATGCGTATGTCAATCAAATCGCGACCTGCAGAGAAGGTTATAATCCGTGAGGGGCATCAACCACCTCCACATCTATATTAACCACTTTTCTTCGACTCTATTGGTAGATATTGTAAAATACTCATGCGATCGGAAACCTCTTCCATCAAATGCTTTGAGAATAGTTGGTGATTGCTGATTGTTGAGAACCAATTTATTTCCCCCAACATTTTATCGACATTATACACATAGAAGCCCCTTTCATCAACAACAATACGAAAGATACGCTTGATTTTTACTATTACCGTAATCCAAAAGACATTTGATGAGGTAGGCACAGGTAAAATTCTCTAAATCGAAGATCATGAGGTTCGAACTCTAGAGATCATGGTCTTAAGGTCGACAAAAGTATTTTTCTTTGGGATGGGTATGATTGCAATACTTTCAAAGCCGACATTATCAAGGGGAAATTGCCAAATCTTCAACAATATTGTAATTCTTGTAGGTTTTAACCCCGAATAGAAACTATCTACTCACGAATATTATAAATGTAAAACAAACAATAGCGAGAGCATAAAAAATAAAACAACATAAAACAAGATTTTCCCCCTCGGGATCCCAAATCGGGACGACCAGCTTGATTTTTCATTATATTCCTTTTAGTGTTACAACACATATATACATGCCGAAGCATACATAAAACCCAATCCATAAACCCCGGATTAGGAACATAACCATAGTTCCCTTGACCGAATCAACAAAAATACTAGGATGAAACCATCGTACTTAATACCATGTGCAAAACCATGCACAAAACCACATGGATGTGGACTACCCACCGAAAAATTAAGGACCAAAATTTTGTATGGGGCGCCGCCCGGACTCCGACAGTGGGGCCACCGCCCCCCCATGTGACTCGTTGCGCCTGGGCCGTTGTGCTTGGGCTATCGCCCCCCTCTTACCCCCCCCGCGCCTACTTAATGTGGAAAGAATATAACACATACCCAACAATTTCCGAGTAGCTATCGCATGGATTAAATTTTGATTTACAAAGTACACCTTTTCTTGAAGTGATTTAATCATTAAGCAGAATTTTTTCTGGCTCGTAATGAATCGAAATCGAGGGAGATGTAGTCGATGCAATTAGATGTTTACGCTTCTTACCAATGTTTTTACGTTACCATAATCTTGCGATTACGTCGCAACCATGAAAATATCCTCAACCTGGATTGGAGGAAGATCCAATCCATGTTACTATCTTGAGTGGGAAAGGGATCCTTCAAGATAGCAGGTATAGGCTAACGCTAACAAATTTTGATAATTTCGCCTCTATACTCTGGCACTCTTTTGTAAAATGATCCCGGTCGCGATGAGACAAGGATATCAAGGTTTTCATTTTTCGTGAGTTGGTTCAAGCAATCATTTTTCTCTCCTTTGAAGATTTCTTCTTTTTATTCTTACCTTTCTTCTGTCATCGCTTTTTTATATTTGGTCGTAGATGCTCTACAACATGGATATTGCGTAAGTTTCAGGAAGAATCTCCTTAGGTGAATCGGGTAAAGTGATAGGAGAAGTAGTATTGAATGACTTTCTTCTTACTCTTACCAAGACTAACAACCAATTACACCATCACGCATGAGAGCCGAAGGAGTCGTATTTAACTAACCAAAGTCTTGGTAATCGGGGATGTTATCATACGTAGTACCCGACCGAGTATAAATAAGGTCAAGGTACCGAGCCCGAGAAATAACTTCCTCTTCCGTAACAACGCTCCTTTGGCTACATCTTCGCAATTTTTGGCAATAACGATTTAATAAACCATTCAAGCAAAAATTTGATCAGAATAAATACTTGCCACTAAACACCTTCTACGTCTCCATTCATGAATGTGATCGATATGTACGTAGACGTATATTGCTTAATGAAGTCAGCACTTGGTACACAGACTTCAATGTGCAACTGAAAATGGGTTAAGAAATTAGTAGCTAACGCATTAAAATTATTAAAAGAGCCACGTGTAACTCAATGTACCATCTGGCAAACTGACCAATGAGAGTTCTCTCAAAGACGTAATCGAATAGAATCATCGACTAGCGATTTGGATGCACACCGTAGGTGATAAGTCTTTATGTGATTATATGGGTCCTCTCCCCGAATTACCTTCGAATTTTAGAATATCATCTGGGAAACTTGTTAGGCATCGACACCAATATGGAAGATAAAAAATGGGATTGTTCATAAGGTGGCGACAAATCCTAGAAATCTAAATTTGCTATGAATGGTAACCGATGGCTATGGTCTTGATAACCTTGAGGATCAAACCAAAGGCCAGGAGGAGGATAGCCAAGATATCTTGGAATTGGATGTGCATTTTCAATCATCAAACCTCCGGGTAACCAGGATTAATTGGACCATACCGGGGGTTGTTGAGGTATTTGATAAGTATACCCCTGTGGTACTACTGACACTCGATATGTTGGATTTTGTGTTGCTTGAACAATTTGATATTTTATCTCGTACAATTGATAATGAAACCGAGGTTGACTAGAGACAATCATACTTGTACCAGCCTTTTCCCATGTGCATTTTGACCATAGTCCGACTTGTAGGCTTCGACCGTGGTACGTAGACTTGAGGAATGGCACTCAATGTGCAGATAGAAGAAACCGAAGCGGCGATGGCGTATGGAGAGCAATTCGCATTAGGCTCGAGTTTGTGGGCTAGCCGGGCAACATCACGGCCGCCTCACACGTGCATGCAAATGACGCAGAGAGTGTGGATCTCAAAACGCGACCATGTCAACTACTCCGCCGCGACCGTCCACATTCTTTCAGAATCGTGTTCGTCTTCAATGAATCAGCTGCTGGCTAGATCTGGTTTTGTCGAATGCGGCGCTAGATCTCTCGTTTGAAAAGGGCATCAGCTTTGTTGTTTCGCCCAGGAGTGCGTAGGAATGCCCGTCGCTGTGCAAATGGCCATCGTGGAGGAGTTACTATGGCGGCACCGGCAAGACTGAGGCGTGCAAGAAGGAGACTTGCATGGCGATGAATCAATCTGATCCGTCACTCCATGGCGGCAAAGAAGCCGAGAAGGATCGGGACCCAGGATCTTTCCAATGAAGGCAAGGAGATCGCGCAAAGTTGGGGCCAATTTCTCGAAAATTATAAGAAAATACAAGGGTCTATGAACAAGGGAGGCGCTGCAATGGATCTGATGGCAAAGATCGCATCTCTGGCTTTTGGGACGTCGCCCGTTCATTTCGCAACCGGCCAGCTAACCACACAGCAAATGTGTAACATCAACAAGTTTTCGTACTTTATTGTCCCCGCCGGGGAAATCTAGTCTAGTGTGGGTACATGCAAGAAAGCACCATTTTGGTGTGAATGAAGAATTGGGGCACATGGGATACCCTGCTCGTATCCAACACTTGGTCGTTGGGAGATACTCCCTTCGTGACAAGAATCAAGAACTATGATATCAGCCCGTAAACAACCATTGTTCTAAACCTTAGGCCGAGAGGGGCCGTGGCCTCGTGGACACCTAAGATCCACAGGAGGAGACAAAGGGAAAAGGATGATCTCAAAGAATTTAAAGGAGGTCTCTCTTATAAAAACATTTTACAGAGTAATAGAGAGGTGTGGCCTCTGCACTGGGCGTGGCATTCACCTAGGCCATATATAGTAGATCACTGGGGCAAACCCCGCCCTCAATATCGACTCTTGACAGATTAGATGACTATGTTAAGTCATATGAAACACAGCGCTTAATTTGTCGTTTTAACTGCTTTTGGCCAAAGCCCATGGATCTATTTCACTGGATCTACACCCATTGGACCATGGAATGCCATATACATCTCGTGTCTAAGGGTTTTTCATTGTAAAGTTTGCATCTACTAAGCCGAGATACAACATCGGGGCAAGTGTGGCCTTGGTTTCGGGGAACAACCTGCCCTTTATGACCCCATGGTTTCCGCATTTGACCCAAACACAATGACCTGCCTTTAATGCCGGTCTCGGGGTCCCCTCATATAATCTTCCCTTTCACTTTGGAGTGAACAAGTATTGGAAGGAATTGGGAACAAAGATAGAAATACATCAAAACAGACTGAGAGTGATTGAAGAGAGGATCTACACCTTTGCACACATTTGCGTGGTTGACTAAGTAAAGGACTGCCGGAAAATATAAAGCCGGTATACAAGCAAATGCACTGGCCGCAAGGACTAGACTATGAAAATACCGCCTTCGCATGCGAGACCGTAGGATGACATGACACTTGCAAAGTACATGTCCGAAGCCAAGAAAGCAAACAACAAAAAGAAACAAATAAAGGGAAGCGAGAAAGGGTGGCACACTCCACTCTTGGACTCGAGGAAGAAGAGGAGGAAGTTACTCCCATAGAGGAGACGGAACCTTCCCAAGGAAAAGAGACTCAAAAGGAAACACATCGTACAACAAGGTTTCGCTTTTCCATTCAAATCGGCAGAAAAGATTAGTGAGGCCGATATTGAGGGATCAAGCGACATCACACGCTCGATACTTCGACTCGTATAAGGATACGTGCTCCCAAAAAGCGCACGTTTAGTACTAGCAACAATTGAGCCCTCCCTGTGGAGAGTGGTGCAAGGTCGAGAAGAAGAAGGGGAGGAAAACATGAGGTGTGAGTCCTTTACTCCCTCACTGAACCAGCTTTACCGTCCGCTCCTCCCCCCATTTCTTTTTCTTATTTTCTTCATTCTTTCTCTTCGAATGCACAAAGAGTCTCACATTGCTCGCATTGTGTGCAAAAGCACATGAGCCCAATGGGCAAATCCCGAAAAATGCTTCATGATATGCTATGTGTAACTTTTCATTTTTATAAATAAAAGGTTACCGATTTTTCAGGGAAAAAAGAAGAAGAAATCGAAGCTACGTATACTCGAAATGTGTGTTGTAGGTTGAAGAGAGGTCGCATGAAGCTGGTAGCTTGAGGTGGAGCTTGATGTGTACTCTGCACCCAAGTCAATAGAACCAAAGCAGTGGATTTGAATAGTAGGTCGAACAGTTGTTGCTGGACTCAGAAAGCAAAAGGTTGTCCAGCTTTGATTAGGTAACCGCATTGTGGTTTCATAGTCTCGTTGAACTTGTGATGGATTCCACACCATGTTCATTCTCGGGGTATCGAATTCGTAGAAGGTTGTACATATATGAAGGACCATAGCTTGATTGAACGTAGGGTTGATAATTAGGTGGTAAATTTCAGCTTCGTACAAATGATCGATCGCTGCTTGGAAATCTTGAGTTGGGTACTAACCTTGAGGTTGATAACCTTGAGGAACGTACTAAATCGGGGTTGATAAATACCCGAGGAATATACTCGAGTTTGGGGTCAATTTCGGGTATGTATTGTCATTGATGTTGATGACTTTGAGGTATGTACTATCATTGAGGTTGCTCTCCATGTAAATAATATTGTCCTACGCTTTGTCCCGGTAGAAAATTACCTTGAGGCTGCCCCTAGGTGGTAAATCGACTGCCTGAGGTTACGCCCCAGGTGGTAATCGACTACCTTGAGGTTGAGGATTTGGAATATTACCAGACATCATAAAAATTTTCTCTCAAGGTTCAACATTTCAATTTTAGCTCATTTCTCCTACTGATAACACTAATTCAAATTTTTTGGTCGAGTTGCTCTGAGAAAGTAACAAAGTCACCGGTAAATTCCTCAAGGAAATCGCATGACCACCGTATAAAATGTTTGTGGTGATTGGGAAAACATGTATGACTCACTTGACATGATTGATGAAGGATAATAACCCTTGGTGTAGGATGAAAAGTAATTTGGGGTGGTGAAAACTAAGACCTGGGTTCTCTAAAAAATTTCAATGAAAAAAATACTCAAGCTGCCACTTCTAAAAGGAATGTAGAATATAGATTCATGCTCCCTAAGATTCAAATTTCGTTGGGTTTCGGGAAGATTTACTTATTCATATGGACCGACAAGTTCTTCAATGGAAATGAGGTTAGAAGGAAGATTTTTATTAATGATGTGTCTTACCCTAAGTGAACCAGGATCACTAGAAGTTGGAGTAACAAATCTTGAAGATGGTTCCAAAACAAATGTGTTCAAAACGTTCGTGAATTGTTCTTCAACAATTCACTTGAAGGAGAAATACTACTAATAAGCTCGAAACCGAAATCAGTTCTTGAATATGTTTCACTGCTTTTAGTTGATAATCAGGATGAACAACTATAGATGACTTCTCTTTCTATTGATCTAATTCTACCGCTGCAGATGTGATACTAGAGCTTGCAACCCTTCTGTTGGCTTGGTGTATATTCGTGGGGCTTCCCTCAAATTCTGCATGATTGTATTGGTAATTTAGCCACGATTAAAAATTATTAATCACACGCAATCAAATGAAAATTTCAATGAAAACTCCTAAAGTCACTAAGGAAACAAACAAAATGAATCACACGCTTAAAATCTAGGAGATCAAAACCACACACAAACAATAACTTCTCACACTAAAACACTAGTTGGTGATGAACGTCAGATATTTAACGCAGTAAAGGGAAGTTGGAACAAGCTTACCTCGACAACCTTCTTAATTAAATAAATCGATGCAAGTTTCTCCACTTAAACCATATCGAGTGAAGATAACCTCCGTGAGAGTCCAGGTGAGTCTGGGCTTTTATTATCCGGTCCAGGAGTGGGATCTTCCACCACCGTCACCTTAGGAAAAAATCGTGAAGATTATGGTCAATATGGTTACCAAAAAGAACTAATATAACTTGGGGGACAATCTATGGTACGACATAATGCCAAGAAGAGCAAAGTAGCAAAGCTTAATCCCTTAAACGCTCCTCGACATAATCCAAGGTACCGTAAAAGTGACCCCAAGCTTTCCTCGACAATGGTCTATCCAAGGTTTACTCGTTATTAATATGTGCAAAATCTTCTATCGCGTTCCGAATGAGATAGAATTTATTATCTCACCGGTTTAGATATGACTCCTAAGCTGACTCCTTTAAGAGGAGCTTCCCAGAGCATACGTTTAATTATTGGATTTTTTCTTATCGTAAAGATTAATTACTTGTTTGTTTTAACTGCCTTGGAGAGTTAATTACCCCTACTCCAAGACACTAGCCTAAGCTATATTGGTGAAAAGAGCCCTAGAAATATAGAAGTTACTAGATGAATTTTAATTTAAGCATTGATTTTATAAGGTCGTTTTCTTAAGAAAATAGTGCGAAAGTGAACCGATGATATGAAGTGACTGACTCAAATCATACTAAAAATGATCTATGATGAGAAACAATCGCTTTTCTTTCAATGAATTCTAGCTAAAGGAAGAGTTGAGGAATGCAATCTTTTAAAATAAATCTTTCCTTTAAACAATAATAAATGAAAAGAAATCTAATTTCAATGAGAACTCAAAATGATCTATGCTCAATAAAAATCCCTTTTGTTCAATATCGACACCGCAAACTAATTTTTCTTCAAAAGACACTGCCTTAGCAAAAGCACTCAAAGTTAAAAAACATTAATATTGAGATCTAAAAATTCTAAGACTAAATCTGAATTGAAACTTCAAATATTTTAAGGATGTCTTACTTAGCTTGTGATCTAACTAAGAAATTTTTGACATGAATCGGGAAGAACTTGAAAAACATCCAAGTTTCGTTTTTTTGAGAGTGAAATTCCAACCACAAAAAGCATTAATGATTTTCAAATGAGAAAAATAGGATCCAAACTCATAAACAATTTTTGCTATGATGTCGATCAAAGAATAAAAACAAGAGAATACTAGTGATCTAAAGGCATACTTCAAGGTTTCTAATCTTTGAGCGGATGTAAGACTTAAGAAAAATCATTATAACATGCAAATCTTTCGTAAAATCATTCAAAATAAAAATGTTGAAACAAAATCTTAACCAAGGCTTTCTCGATACGTAAGATACAGGTCTAGGTAATCACGTAGAACCTAAAAATAATCCAAAAAGAGGATTTTAATATATCTCAAAATTTTAACAAGGTCCGTTGTGATCTGCAATCTAGTGCTGTTCCGCACCGTGGTACAGAAAGTGAGAACCGCTTCACACTGCCTCTAAAGGAAAAGGATCGAACATAGAAAACAAGAAAAAAAAAAAAAAATAAATTTCTCAAATATTTCTTAGGGATCCTACAGTGGATTAAATAACCAAGCCAATATAAATCAATAAAAAAAAAAATTAGAAACATAAGTTCATAAATCAAAAGTAGAAGAAATCAAAGCTCAAATCTTTCCCCAATGAGTCACCATTTTGTCGGGATGGATGTTTACCCTTGTGAACAAGACATACCCAAGTGTCCCACGACAACTAGAAACAAATGGACAAACAAAACTATCTTTCTCTCTAGATATATTGAGATTCATAATTAAATGTTATAAAGGTTAAACGATCTTAATACCTTTTGGACCCAATGCTTTTTGTAGTAGTAGTCCTCACGCTCGAAAGAATTATTATCTTCGAAAATCCGCAATCACAAAAAACAAACATCAAGTAGCACCTACATAGCATATATTCATAAATCATATCCATTATGTTGATCAAGGAATCCATAAAATAAACCAATCAATCGATTACCTTATTGAAAAAAATGGATTTATTTGTATTAAATTAAATAAGGAAGATCCTTACAACCGTGTCCACTTTAATGTCATACAGCTCGGGGTTCAAACAAGCGTTTTCTACTCGTTCAGAATTTCACTCTTCCAACCGAGATACATACATGTATGTAATCCTCGCCCACATAAAATCTCAACTAAAAAGGGTCTATGTTTCAACAAATACTTCACCTCCAACAATACTAAAACTTCAACTCATCAATTGACACCTTTGAGGCTGCCTCTATGCCTTCTTTTTAGTGAAAGAGAGGAGGTTACACCCATAAGAAGGGATAGAATCCTCCTTCAAAGGGATTAGTTCCTTACATCAAGGGGTTAGCCCCTATCGGATGGGGATGCATGAACATGGAAGGAGCAACTTTCCACGTCAGAATGTTTCAAAGCTTCTAAAATGACTTTAACCGAGCTTCTTAGATTTTACTCGTACCTTTTCTAATATTCTGGCTGTGGGTCCGAAATTTTAATAAACAAAGTGTGCTTGGCTATGCATGATTTATATAGCCAAAAAGTGCGGGACCGTAGGAAAACTAAGAGAGAAAGTGCGTACCAGAAGTTTTAAGGCTTTTATGAGATTTTCTCTTAGTTTCAAGGTTTGACTTTGGAAACTTTGTTGTTGTAGAATTTCAAGGGAGTACTAAAAATTTCATGGTGACAAATTTTAGTGTAACAAGGTTGAGGCTAGAAATAATGAGGAAAAAGGTTAGTAGAGATGTGGGGTAAATGTGGATCTTGGTAATAAAGGGTAGCCAACCCCTTGGCCAATATCAAAACTCTTCACAAACTCGCCTTGCATCCTCAAGGTTGTTCTCATTGTCGTAATGGTCACCTCAAAAACAAGGTTGCAGGTTACTTCGATGGAAGGTAGTTGGATCAAGGTGAATACCGCATGATGGTGATGAAGGTGTCCATCTATGCTTCGTATCCAAAACTACAATCAAGATACATTTTCATGTATTAATCTTTGATAAACTTATCATAAAAATGGTGGAAAATATGAGTTGAATTTAAATAAGAATACTTATGCAATTGAAATGGAAATCTACCTCTAAACCTACAACATGTTCATCATAAGCAAAGTAAAATATCTAACTTTTCCAAGAAATCATAAATTGAAAACATATTTGGCTCTATGGTGGAAGACCTTCTCATCAAGCTCTCATGGAAGAAGTGAGAGGGAGGTTTAACACACATTTTTAATGTTTTTCATGCTATCAAACATGGAATTAACGAATAAACTACTACAACATAAAATAAAAGAACATGTACACAAAAGATACTTAGGCCAATGGATTGGCTCCCTAGCCAACAAGCTCATCTCCTCGAAATTAACCCACCGGAGAATAAACCAAATTTCTGGCCATATTTTCATAACCATTTTTTTACATTAACAATAATGAAGTCATAAACGTGCATTACAAAACCTAAGAGTGCTCTAGCTACATCCTAAATTTAAATCATAGTGAGCTTTTTCTCTAGATTATTTATGCTAGAGGGTAGCTACCAAAATCTCCCTAAAAGTAGGTCTTTATTCTCTGGGAATTTGAGAGAAGCGGAACTTGGATCCATTTTTTCATTCACTTTCTTTTTTGCCTTGTATTTTGAGTCAGAAGAGGAGAACATTGAAGATATATTAGTTGCATTTAGTAGCTAATAAGGTGGAGAACCTCTACAATCACTCCTTGTTTACACTAAGTCCCACTATAAAATATTTCTCTAAACATGGCATTATCTTGATTTTCATACATTTAAAAAATAGCCTCAAAAAATCATGACAACCATTAATACACCATTCTCACTAAGAAAAATATGACAAATTCATTTAAGTGTGTTAGAAAAAGAATAATTAAGCTAAAAATGTAACAATTAACCCTTGTAAAATATCTAATGATGTCGCTCATCATCACCCCCATACCAAATGCTTGTTCATCCTTTGAGAAAATCATTCCACTTTCCCGATTTCCTTTAAATACCTTTTGGCTTTTGGTGACATCCCAAGGTATCATGGAAGGAGTCCCTTTAGGTGGGAAACCGTATTCTTTTCTCGCTTCTCCCATTCATTGTCCTCCTTAGTTTGATATTTCACTCTCACTCACTCTAAAGAAAATGTGGATTGTTTTAATCCAAGCAATGACCCTTTGTACAAGGCTTTCTTCTAGGGCACCTTGCAATCTATCCTGGAGTATGACACCTGGGAAGTTTAGGGTAAATGAGAGGCCATTCTGATTTTCTTTCCACATGCCATCAAAAAATCCTCCCGCATTCATACATGTCATCATAATGTGAAATTTTATATGCTAGGATGTGGAGATATCTCGTTGCAAGGCCGGCATCATCGGGTTAGCATTTGGTGGCTATTTACGACCCTCTAGGGCTAATTAGCTCGCTTGATTTGGAGAGGCTCTTTTCCTTCTTCATCATATTTTTGACCTCCTCTCATGGCTTCTTCTTTGTCATCCAAGAGGCTAGGCTATCTTACTACATATCCCGCAACCTTATATATTTTCTGGCCCCAAATGTTGATATCGATAAGACAATATTATGCATGCGTAACTCTAACAATTTTTCCATATCTTCTATACTAGACTATATGGGAATCAATAAATTTTTATAATTCTAGAAAGGAAATGACCCATGTGATACTAAATTTTTTATCTAGAACCTAGTGAATCATATTTCAAATAAAATGGAATACAAATTTAGGATAATTCTTATGCTTGTATTTCCTCCATGCAATGTGTCTACCATGGTGGCAATATGTTTGTCTTTTTCTCTAATTGGCCATTCGATATTGAATTATGCTTGATGGATCTTATAGTTTCTTTCAATGCTACCTTCGTGAGCATTAAATCAACCAAATCTTTTCCCCTTCTTAGTAAGTTTCTCTTCCACGATCCCCACATCTTCAACATTCATATTGGAAATTTTAATCCACTAGTGAATTAGCCTTCTCCTTTCTAGCTCATAGAAAATGGGAATGGGTAATTTTGAGGATAAACCTCCTTCCTTCAATGAATGTGTAATAGGATCTCAAGGTTATCAGGCTAGGATTTTGATTATTGTAATGTATTTTGGGGACAATTTTTGGAAAGGTTGGCTCTTCCTTTGGTTCCTCCTTTTTGTGTATTTTTTCTCAAAGTTTGTCATACTTTTCCTCACCTTCTACCTCTTTTCATCACCTTGGGTATCCTTCCTTCTAATGGTGCCTTTTTATCTTCTCCCTTGACATTTTTTTCTCTTTTGTGTAGAAAATTTTGGAGTTTCATGTAGCACCGTCTCTGGGTTTCGTAGCAAACTTTGTGTTTCTTTGCACTCATACTTTTTTTCAAGGATGTAATCTGTTTTCTCTTCTCGATGCTGCATTTTCTGCTTACCATACGCCCAGCAGCTCTCTTGTGCTGTCATAGGCGTATTTTTGGATGGAGTGACCTCTTCAATATTTCCCTTTTCTCCGGCCCCATTTCTCCTTTATTATTGGGTGATTCCTAAATTGTGATGTGTGGCCCTTGGTTGGAGTTTGAGGCATCCATTTTTCTCACTCTACTTATTTTCCCGATCTGAAATACATGGGGGTCTATCTCCTTCTCTTTTTTCTTTCACACGGGTGCTTAGAGTGGCTAAAGTGGAAACAACTTTTCGGCTTGTCCCCCGGTGAAAGGTTGCTGATGAGGGCAGACATCGTTGATAATATTGGGGTCTATAATATCCTCTTTCTCATATCTTTACTTATTAATATTTTTCATCATTCTCCTCTTATTCTCTCTCTCTCTTCTTTTATTCTTTTTTCATCTTTCTCTTCCTCTTCCTTTTCATATTTCTCTTCCTCCTCTTCACTTTCCTTCTTGCCAACATCTTCTATGGTTTCTGTACGTCTGCCATTTCCTCTTCTTCCTATTATTAATTTTTCCTCTCACTATATTCCTTTTCTTTTCTATCTTTTAATGTCCCTTTCTCCAAGGCTAGAGGCAGTGGGTCTTCCAAGGGTGATGGTTTGTGTCCCAATGAATGCCTCTTTGCCCATGTCAATGAAAGTGGACCAAGTTAAATGGATGTTGAGCATGTTTAGAGAATCTCCCACTATGAGTTTAATGAGCCGATGATGAGATAGGTGTTGATATTTTATCTCCTTACCTTCTGGATCATATTTCTAATTGAATGGAGGAGGAAATATGGAGACTGATCACTTCCCTCTAATCTAAAGGCAATTCCCTTTCAACCCGAGTTCATGCGACAACTCAAATTGGATATCCATATACACCACAATTAGTATGCCCTCACAAGAGATATACTTCGTGATATGGTGGCCACATCATCCCATTGGTAGGGCATAATTTCCCCTTATTACCCTATTTTATATCTAATGTATTCTTCTATTTGGAAAGAAAAAAATATGGTTAGAGGAAGTACTAGAGACTCTATCCTCTCTCATAATTTGACTCTAGAGGTAAGGTGGTGTTCTATTGATGAGATTAGGGGATATGGTAATTTCAAGTCCTCTTACTATTGTGGTGGCACTATCATCTGCTTGAGAGTGTATGAAAACCCGCAAAATCTCAAGCCACTTCATCATCATACCTATTAGTCATCGTATTTCTCACTATCTTTAGATGAATAAAGGATGTTTATAGATTTTTGAAAAAATATTCCTTGAATAGCTTGAGTTTTAGAAATCTCACTACCTTCATTATCATTATAAACCTATTTTCACTATTCATCAAGTTTCCATCCCAAAGTCACCTGCTTGCCTCCTAAAAAATCTTTATCGGCTTTTACCTATGATTTTCATCCTCCTTCCCCCGCCTATAACCTCATTGCCTCGTTTTTCCCCTATCAACAGACTCCATCCTCCATCTAGGGTTTCATATATTGATGAATCATTCCAATGTCCCTTTAAGCAATAAGTCAGAATAATATACTTTTACTTGAAAATCTCCAAGTCCTAATTTCTAAATAAATCGTGTCAAAGCACCTCCCACTAGGTCATTATGGTTTGTACATGTTCTAATGTCATCATTGATGTTTCACACACTCACTCTCTTGCTAGAAATCTAGCTCGTGATGTAATGAGAATTGTCATATTACGTTATTCAAGAAGGACCCAAAATATTTCAAGAATATTACTACATCGCTTCAAAGTCTACAAATGAGAAAAATGGATAAGCTTAGACTTATAGGAGTGTTAAAATTTGTTTCAAATGTGGCTGCAATGATAAGGTAGATTGTCTACTCCCTGAATGAAAAAACTTATAGCAAAGAAAAGGGAAACACTAGTTCATAGATGATTAGGTTTTAAACATAATATCCTAGCTTGAGTGCCAAGAAATTGATCCTGCATAAAATGACATGGAGGAAGCACAATAAGTACAAAATGAAGAAAGTTCATTAGAATAGATTGAATAAATATGGAAAAAGGTGAGGTGAACTGGAAAGAAATGAATGAACTTGAATAGGCTATAGAGAAATTAAAATACAAATATTGAAAATCGCTACAAAATTGTCACAGACACCAACCCGCTTTGAAGAAAGTGGTCAAAGAAGGTAGTGCTAAGGTTGAGTCTATGGTGCAAACAAGAGAAGGTTTTGAAGATGCTACTATATGTTTGAATCCAAAAATTGTCAAAATACACATGTCAAACCTCAATGAGCCAAGAAGATTCAATTTCATGACTTCAAACTTAACCTATCGACAAAAGTGTGAAAGAATGTTAGTGAAAAAGGAAAAAAGTGGTTTAAAACATTAGAAAGTGGGTTTTACCAAATTAAATCAAATTCCATTTACCTATAAAGAACATATTACACTTCAAAGGAGTCACTTTTCCTTTCAAGAGATTAAGAGCATTAAGAAGATAAAAATTTATGAGTTTTTGAGTGAAGTTGGGCAAAGTGTTCCCATGCCAGGCGCTTAGACCGGTGCTACGTGCCTGGGAGTAGGCGCCGCGCCCCCGCCATTTTTTCCTCCTCTCGTTCATTTTGTGAAGGTGATGCATACCCGGAAGCGGGCATTCCACCTTGATAGAGCATTGTGCTCTTGCCCGACAAGACTCCAAAGAAATATTTCCTTGCGCGCGCGTCAGAATCCAAGTGGTTTAATTTTGGACAAGGGCTTTTAAACTCTACAACCACTCAAATCAATCCAAATCACCTTCAATTTTTTTCCCAAAGGTATTCTAAGCACATAAAGTGGTAATTACCTGGTATAAAACCTATTTTTATGCCATTTGCAGGACTTTTTAATTGAATGAAATCTAAAACCCTAAAGAAAACCCTAATATCTAGCTTGAAAATCATCGTTTCATGCTTATTTCATCCTCCTAGATAGAGTATCAAATTTTAACAAGGGAAATTGCCTCCGTCTTTGAGGGTTTCCTCATTCATATTACTTATCACAAACATCCATTCCCTTCATTTACTCATTCACTTCATTTGCAAGGCTTCCATTTCATTACCCTCCTTTCATCTCATTTCTACATCATCCCGAGGGCTTTCTAAAAATTGATTTTTCAACATGTCCGAGGGAGAGGACAAGTAAGTGCGTGGTGGTGAGGAAAAATTCCGAGGAGGCATGATCATAAATGAGGAAATATAAATAGATATGAACCCTCAACACAAGAGAGAGATCATGGCATGTCCTCTTACTATTTCCCCGCTTCAAACATTTAGGTCGCTTTTGAATTTTGTGAGAAGGTGCAACAAGTACAAAACCACCCTGAGATAACAAGACTTTTCATTATAAATTTGCATGAGAAACAAGTTAATATGGCTGGGGTTACCTTTGAGTTGTCTACAGATGCCATTGAAAATGCTACAGGAATACCAAGTGTGGGTGAGAAGTGGTGAGCAAGAAAATATAGCAGCACAGGTTACTGACCCTGCCATCTCATCCATCTCAAATCCTATAGGTATAAAGAACGCAAAAATCCATCTCCCCTTTTTCTCATCTTGTATTAGATATGCACCAATGATGAGGATAATCATGAAGTATTTCACATGTGCGGGAAAGGTTCTCCCGCCTCTACTCGAAACCACATCATGATTCTTATGCACTTTACTAGAGTGAGGATGTTGCATATACAATATTGTATTTATCGAAGTATTGACAAAAGTTAATGGCTTTATAGTGAAAAGATTGATTATCTGGCTTAAATACAAATATTCTTTCATCACTCACTTATCGAGATGGTGGTTATGCACCAATTATAAGCGAAAGGAATTCGACGGTAGACCTTCATTTCCAATGAGGTTTTACTGCTCCACAAGGCCATCATCAGCAAGATATACCTTCCTCATCTCATCCTTCCATTCCTACTTCTCCATCACTTCCGACTGTTCCTAGATCCCCACTCAATCACATTCCTTCACCCCATGATTCCCCTTCCACATCCCCATCGACTCACATTCCTTCACCTCATAATGATCCTCCTTCATCACCCTTCCACAATCCTTCACCCTCATCTCATAATACCACAACATCAAATAGTGAAGAGAGCAGTGAGATAGATGACACTGAGATGGTTGACATAGAGCCTTTTCCTGTGACCTATCAAAGAGGTCATAGGTAGGTGTTTTCTCCACAAATTTTGGAAGGGGTCCTACCTTCATCATAAACAAAACAGCTTGATAAGGGCAAGGAAATGGTTGCAGAGCGGGTCATTCTTGAAAAAGAGGATGAGCATGAAAATGAACAAGATTTTCAACTTATTGAACTTGAGAGAAATGATGAGGATTGGATTACAAACATGTTTATCAGGAGCAAGGATGCCCAGATTATGGAGCTACAAACTAATCTTGGTAGGGAAAAGAATGTGATCAACTTCCTTCAGTTGGAGAAGAAGTAGCTAGAAACAGAGAAATCCATCAGTGAAGTCAGGGCAATCAAAGCCTGGAAAGAGGCTGGAAAAGCCAAGGCTATGCTAGATGAGACCTTGGGTACTCTTTATGACAGTGAGGTTGAGGAAGAAAAACTTCCTAGGAAGTGGCCAAGGAAAATTGGGTTGAAGAAGGCCTTAGCTTGGGAAAGAGAGATAGAGATAGAGTTAACAAATCATCTCACTCTAAGTGAGCTGCTTGCCATGGAAATCAGCTATGATAGAGAATCTTGGCTATAGAGAGCCAATGTTCACCTAGAGGGTCAACTTTAGAAGGAAAAAATCGACATTGACCTGTAGAATAAGATGGAAAGACATTATGCCATGAGGAACAAAATTTCAAGGGCCAAGCTCAAAAGAGCCTTTGCAAAGATTCAAGAAAAAAATGAAGAAATGGAGCTGGAATAACTAGATATCCTTACTGATGTATCCCTCCAAGCATCGTAGACATTATCAATAAGGTAAGTTCCAAATTTTGGCACTTGGTGCAAATTTTGAGTATTTGACTGTTTGGTTAGCAGAAAAATGGCCAAATGCGCAACATCACTGGGGCTGCACTCTTTTTTGGGTCCTCAAAATGGAAAATGGCTTACATATTCATGATCCTCATGAAAATTACATCATCCAAAGAAACTTTCAGGTCATTTCGAGCAAAAATCGTCCCTCAAAAGGGGAAAAAGCCACCTAAGAAACACCTTTCTGCCCTCTTTTTAGCACTGGCGCTACACCCTGAGAAGTCTAGGGAGAATGGATTTCTGACTAGGAAAATGGGCACAACTCTAGAAACTAAAGGAAAATCTAGAAACTAGATAGGACAGGCTTTCCAATGAGCTATAATGGAGCTCATTTGGACACCGGAAAGGCCTCCAAATCTCATCTGCAACAAGGGAAATTTTTCCAGTTTTTGCATTGCGCCCTTGGCTTGGCGTTACGCCCTTGTACGTTGGCACTGCGCCCTTGCCTGAAAGTCAGAAAAACACATCAGAAGTTATTAAAAAAGATATTTTGAAGGCCTTGAAGAAAAATAACTCCAAAGTTAGATTAGAAGTTATGTTAGAATTTATTTTTACATTTAATGAGTTTGGGATAATTGTGCCTTGGAACTTGCATGGTCTCAATGGTCAAATGCATTTATTATGTAATTAATTACTTCTAAAACCCTAGCTACGGTTTACTTCATTGTTTGGCAGTTAAATACTGCATGAAAGGCTTCATAATTTTGTTGGTTGATTGTTGAGCTAAATATACATAGACTTGGAGTTGTGAAGAAATTGGTTTTGGAGCTCTATGTTGGTCTTGGATTGAGCATCAATGGAGCAAGCATATTCATAGGATTCATAAACATCGTTAATGGTGATTTTGTTCTAATTTAGTAATTTTTTCCTTTTGTTTTCATATTGTTTCATCTTTTCTTATGCAAGAGAGTAGAAAATTTACGTTAAGATATGTTGTTAAAGGCACCTTAAAACTATTTTCCTTCTATTTCTTAGATGTTTTCCTTTGCTAGCTCTGATTGGAGAATTCTTGATTTCTCTCTAGTTCCACTTAGCTTGTTGTCTTAAGAATGTTTCAATGGAGTCAAGCCAAATAATTTTATGGTATGCCCTGTCCTTTGTGGTAGCTTAAAATATTGTTTTTAAGGCCTTTTCTTTGAAGTTTACTAATTAGGGTTTGGCTGAAGAAGTTTATGGTTAGCCCTATCCTTTAGTCCATCTTGAATTGTCACTTTGAATGTATTTTATAGTTTTATTAAGGAATTTAGGAGTTCCCTACTATTTAATCATTACTAATGTGTCATCTTGAATGATTTATTTCTCTGAAAGTAAATAACTAGAGAATTTAGGAGTTACCTACTCTCTAGGGTTTTCTGGATTGTTGTTTTAAATTTTTCTTGGTGAAGCTAGGTCAAAGAAGTTTATGGTGCACCCTGTCCTTTGATTATTTCTTAAGAATATTGATCCTAAAATCCCTTCTTGTTATAATATATGTTAAAGGATTCTTAATTTCCCTTTAAACCTACGATGTTCACAATTTAATGTTAATTTCACTCACATAAGATACTAAGATACATTTGGCTTTGTTAACTTGCCCCATGAAACACCCTTGATTCATTGTTGTACTTTTCAAGCCTTTCACAAACCCATAGCCCAATGATTTGAACCTCTCTTACTCTATCTGTTCTACTTGACAAGCAACCCAACCAAACCAAACGAAACAAACAAACCCTATCACTTTAACTAGCCTAAAATCAGCATCCTAAAAACAAACAAGTCATATCTTTTATCAAATATAGAGAAAGCCCTCTATGAGTTCATGAAGGCTAGGTCCTAGGACTCCAAAGTTGGTTTGATGTTACCCTTGTCTATTTGGTCTTTCCAATTTGAAAAATTACAGGGACCTAACATAATGGCGATCATGGTGTAACCCTGAGTAAGTAACAAATCAAATAGTCCTTCAAAGCTAAAAAATCCCTTGTTAACATTATATAAATCAAGTATTAGCTAATAATGATATCTGGTTGATTTTCCATACTAGCACAATGGCAAACATACTCGGGAACATTCATTAAAAATATTAGTGTTACATAAAGAACTCAGAAAACCCAAAAATATCTCTAGAATGGTATCCAATTGTTGATGGTGGACAACAAAGAAATCTTCAAAACATTTAGCATCATCCACCTAGTGACTCCACTATATTTCTGGTAGACCTGGTGACTCCACTGTTTCTCACAGACTCCCCTGGGAATGCATTAATCAATCCTAATAGTATAGAACCCAGCCACATACTATGTGAATTTATTAATCTTTCAGATAGGTCTATTTTTAAAAACTCTTACAAACTTTCAGCCTCTCCGTGTTATGGGTCTGAGATCTGGCTTCACAAAGAATCAGCACTAGATATCACCTTGACCCAAACCCTCCTACTATAATTGATGACCCAGAAAGAATCCTAATAAAAACTAATAAGACTGAAGACTCAAATATTGTTAGACCAATTCACAAAGCAAGTTCTGTCCCTGAAAACTTTACATCCTTGCAAGATAACCAATTTGACTTACGCCACAGAAAAAAAACTATTTAGAACTAAGTCTCAAAATTGGATAGACCAGACAGATCTTGAGCCTGCAAGCTTATAGCAGAGTCCTAGTAGAGAAGCCTCTCCTTCCACCCCTCCTGATTTTTAGAATCTCCAACACTTTGACTCCTTTTGATCCAGATATTCTCAATCTCAGCTAGCTGGTCTAGGTACATCTGCTACCCCCACTCGTACATCCACTGTGCAAACCACTCCATTTCATCCTCCACCCCCACTCATAAACCCTCCTCTTGTAAATCCTCCTTGGGTTCTATTACCTCCTATCATGGCAGCATGGTATGCCCCCCTGGTACTACCACCACCTTTAATGTCCATGCCTCAAGACTACCAATCTAAAATCCCTCACTTTAATGGGGTTGATTCTACCACTGCCCAACAACATGTAGACAAGATGAATGATGCTTTTGACCACCAAGAAATAGAAGAGGAGACCATAAAAATGAGAATGTTTTTCCAAATCTTAGGAGGAGAAGCAAAGAAATGGTTCAAAAACTTAGCTCCTAATAACATTCATGATCTCCCTTCCCTTTATCAAACATTCATAAACAAGTAGGGGACTAAGAAAAATCCTCTTTAAATCTTGTCAGAGTATGATAACCTTAAGAGAAATGTTGGAGAAAGTGTCCAAGACTACTGCACTAGGTTCGATAGTGTATACAATACACTCCCTCCCCACATGAAACCCACACAAGGCCTAGCCTTAGTAAAATTTCCAGATGGATTTGATCCATACATGTCTTATCAATTAAGATAAAGAGATCCACTTACATTAGAAGACATGCAAAGGGGAGAAGTAAGTGTAGAAGCCAAACTAATTGCTAAAAGGGCTAGATTGAGAGCAGAGAAGAAGGTTACATACAAAGAGGAAATTATGGCCTCCACATTTGATGCTAAAATTGACAGTCTAGTTAGGACAATGGAAAGGATGATTGAAAGAATCAACTTGAACGAAAGAGAACCTCCTAGGGAAAACCAAACAAACCCTCAAAACAAAAACAGAAACCAAAACTTCAGAAGAGACACTCCTCAAATAAGACAAAGAGGAAATGACCAGCAAATCCGAACTCCTTTCCAAGAAAACTATGTAGATGAAGAGGAGAGAGAGACTTAGGAGTCAGGCGAAAATCATGTCAATATAATAGAATCCAATAACGAGGATGATTTTTTCCTCACAGAAGAAGAACAAGGTTTGTTTTCCTCAAAACAAAATGAAAGAATATATGAGGATTTTGAAGAATACAAACTAGGGTTTGAAAATGCTATCATGGAGTTTCATAGGAAGTATGACCTCAGAAGTAGGAAAACAAAAGGCATCCCCAAGAGGAACAAACCAGAAATCTTTGCTAGGAAGACCCCTGAAGACATTCCTAAAAAGACAACAAAAAACACCAACACAATGGCTAATAATCCTGATCAAAGCAAAAACAAAATCAACCAACATGATGGTGACCAAATCTGCCCTAGTACATCAGCTAGCAGCCCTGAAAAAACTACTTTAACTAAGATCCCAAACAAAAATAAGAAAGCTAGAGTTATTGAAAAGACCATGTATGATAAATCTGATATAAATATACCAAGAACACAAACACCATTCAATATTGAGGGTGAAATTTCCAAGATCAAACTATCCATACCCCTTACTGAACGAGTGACTCAAGATGTATATAGATCTCAAGTTTTGAAAGCTTTAAACATAAGAAATGACATTGATACTCTAAATCTGACTGATGACAAGCCATAATTGTTGTTTGGACCAGAGGTAGAAGGAAAGTTCCAGAGGGAGTTGTGCCTCCATTCTATGTCATTTTGAACATTCATGACAAGATCTTACACAATGCTATGATAGACTCTGGTGCTTCACAGAACCTCATGCCAAAGGTAGCTATGGAGAGATTAGGCCTAAAAATAACCAAACCATACAAATACTTGTAATCTTTTGATTCAAGTAGATTTAAATGCTTGGTCCTAATCAAAGATCTATTTGTCAATATGGCACAAATATCAACCAAGAACCTAGTCATGGATATAGTAGTGGCTGACATTCCCCCGATGTATGGCATGATTTTATCTAGATCATGGGGAGCCAAACTCCAAGGAAACCTCCGAATGGACATGACATATTCTACCATTCTACTCTTTAACCAAACAAGAATACTATAGCGAAAATCCCACATGAAATATAGGGTAAGCAACCCAGATAGGTCAAACAACACCCCTCTCTATTCTATCCATTCAGAACTTGACTCATTTATCTTATACAATGAAGATTACATTAATGAACAAGTAAATGAAAAAGACGATGAGAAAGACCTGTCAGAATAGTCAAAACAAACAGAAGATGAAGAACATGACAGCCAAAACCCTAGCAGCCATGAACAACAACATAATGGTGAATCTGAACTTGAAAGACTTTGGAACATGAGCTTTGATGGCTCTTGTGGCAAAGCTAGCTCACGAGAAGGTGTTTGGATATGCAACACTAATTAAGGTCACTCTTACAAGCTAGATTTTTCATGTACAAAAAAAATTGCAGAGTATGAAGCTCTTCTCTTAGGGTTACAAATGCTGAAAACTATAGGAGCTAAGAGGATTTCTGTTCAAGGAGATTCCGAGTTAATCATTAAGAAAATCAAAGGAGAATATTCAGCCAAGAATCCTACACTAAGAGAATATAGAAATTCTACCTTAGACCTCCTCAAGAAATTTGAAAAATATGAACTTATGTCTGTCCCAAGAACTAAAAATAACCTTGCAAATGAACTAGCCTTTGCTACCAGCACTTGCCAACTACCTCATGCCAATGAAAAATACATGCTAAAGGTCAAAAACGTACCTACAATCCATGATAACATAGATTATTGGAAAGTTTTTGAAAGTGAAAAACACATTTAAGACTTAGTGCAATCCAAAAATGAATTTGAAATGCCAAAGTCAGACTTAGATCATGAAGAAGACAGCTCTGATGGGGAACAAACACCCAAAATAGAGTTGCCTTATGATGTTGATGTAAATCTGCTAGAACACCCTCTTGAGGCAGAATTGTTTGAAGACTCAGACAAAAGAGACATTGAGATATTTTAGTGCAAAGATAACATATTTCCAAAATGACTTGCCCCCTTAGAAGAGTTGTTTGATTTCAAAGATGTGGATAGGAAGCTTAAAATGGAATCCATTGAAACATATGTAGAAGGATGCAACATAGGCAGTGAAGAAGAACCCAAAATGATAAAGCTGTCCAAGACACTACCAGCTCTTATAGAACAAAAATACATTGATATTTTCAAATAATTCAAGGATGTGTTTGCATGGGGATATGCGGACTTAAAGTCCTATGACACAAACATCATTCAGCACAAGATTCCTCTAAAGGAAAACAAAAAACCTTTCAGAAGATGTTGTGTAGGATAAAACCTGTCCTAATGCCTCTACTTGAGAAAGAAATAAAAAATATGTATGATGCTGGAATAATAGTCCCACTCAGGTATTTAGAATGGGTCTTAAACCTTGTGTCAATGAGGAAAAAAATAAGGGCAATTAGGCTGTGCATAGACTTTAGAAATTTGAACAAAGCCTCCCTGAAAGAAAACTACCCTTTACCTAAGATGGATCATATACTATAAAGGGTGGTAGGCTCCAAAATAATATCATTTCATGATGGTTTTTCAGGGTATAATAAGGTGCTAGTACTTCCAGGTGATTAGCACAAAATTGCCTTCACTACACCTTGGGGCACCTTCATGTATGTAAAAATGCATTGTTTGTTAATGAATGCCAGGGCCACCTTTCAAAGAGCCATGGACATTGATTTTGCCAAAGAAATCGGCTACTTCATTGTGATATGCCTTGATGACATCACTGTTTACTAAAAAATGATGAAGAACACCTAGTTCACTTAAGAAAAGTCTTTGAAAAGTGTAGAGAGTATGGTTTATCCTTAAATCCTAAGAAAACTATGTTTGGCCTTCAATAAGGAAAACTTTTAGGCCACATCATATCTGAAGAAGGGATTAAAATAGACCCAAAAAAGATTGAGGGGATATTGCAGATCAACCACCCTAGAAACATCAAAGAACTCCAATCATTCATTAGAAAGATCAATTTATTAAGAAGGTTCATAACAAAACTTGTTGAAATCCTATGAAACATTACAAACATTCTGAAAAGAGAAATAGGAGTTAAAAGGACCATAGAAGCAAAGAAATCCTTTGAACTGATAAAACAATCTCTTACCCAAACACCATTTCTAATCAGCCCTGGCTTTACCAAGGATTTCTTCATTTTCTCATTTTCATCTGAACACAAAATTGTTGCAGTATTGCTACAAAAGAACATAATGGAACAAGAACGGCCCATATATTTCTTTAGCAAGGCACTAAGAGATGCACCTCTGAAATGTAACATCATGGATGAACAATATTTTTCCTTAATCAAAGCCTTAAAAGATTTCAGAGTTTACATCTTACATTCACATTTCATTGCTTTTGTTCCTCATGCAGTTGTTAAGGACAGATTAACTCAGGATCTTGATGGTAAAAGAGGTAAGTGGATTGTTGTCATCTTAGAGTATGATTTGGAAATCAAGCCCACCAAGCTAATCAAAGGGCATGGATTCACCAAACTGATGGTTGAAGAAAACTTTCAAGCATTGGACATAAACATGATACATTCCTTGGATGAACAAGAGGAGCTGATGACTCCACCTATTGAAGAAGAATTTCTGAACTCACTCTGCTATGCTGACATATTATATGCACTTTTTAATCTAAGTGCTCCTCCTAATTTGTCGAAAACAAAGGCTAGATTTATGAAACAAAATGTTGTAAATTTTTTCATCCTAGATAAAGCTTTATATTGGAAAAATTATGTTGGTATCTTGCTTAAATGTTTAATTGAAAATGATGCATATAGAATCATGCATGAGTTTCATGAAGGAGCGTGTGGAGGTAATCTCTATTGGAAAACTACTGCCAACAAAATCCTTAGAGTTGGTTTCTATTAGCCCACTCTTTTCCCTGATATCCACAAGCTAGTAGTGACTTGCCATAAATGCCAAATCTTCGAGGGAAAGAGAAAACTATTGCCTTTGTATTTTCACCCTATCAATGTTGAAACTCCTTTTCAATAGTGGGGTTTAGATTTCATAGGAGAAGTCCACCCTGCCTCCTCTGCCCAACAGAAATGGATCCTCACTACAGCTGAATTTTTCACCAAATGGATAGAATCCATCCCTTCAAGGACTGCCACTAACTTGGCAATCATCAAAGTCCTTGAAACCAATATTTTTTCCAGATTTGGCTGCCCAAGAAAAATCATCACCGATAATGCTATTGTATTTAAATCCAAGATAATGGTAGAATTTTTCCACAAGTATCGCATTACATTAGGGAATTCTACAACTTATTACCCTCAAGGTAATGGGTTGGCTGAGTCCTCTAGAAAAGTTTGGTAAACATCATCAAGAAATTTTTGGAAGAGAACAAAAAGTCATGGCATAGTAAATTAGTGCATGCACTATAGGTAGATAGATTAACAAGCAAGAAATCAATTAACATGTCTCCCTATCAACTAGTGTATGGCATGGATGCAACTTTTCCAACATCCTTGGGAATCCCAGTGATGAAGCTCCTTCAAGAGGTACAATCAGAGGAGAATTATATGCAAAGGAGGCTGAACCAAACCATTCATTCGTAGCAATGAAGGGAAGAAGTATACAATAGAACATAAGCAGTGCAAGGGAGCATCAAAATTTTTTTTGATAAGAGGACCAAGGAAAATGATTTCCAAACTGGAGACAAAGTGTTGAAGTGGGATTCAAGAAGAGAGGACAAAGTCAGGCATGGAAAATTTGAAACTTTTTTGAAAGGCCCATACATCATCCATTCAGTAAGAGGTAACAATGCATTCTTTCTGCAATAAATGGATGGAGAAGAGTTATTTGGAGGTCCTATCAATGGCAGTATGCTCAAGCACTATTTTTGTTGAAATTATTATTTTAAGCTTTGTTCATTGTACATAAAATTGCTTGAATAAAAGATCAGAAAATTAAAAAAACAAAAACAAAGAAAATAAGAAAAAGAGGGTAGATGAAAAGAAGAGGTAAAGCCCCATACCATAAAAAAATATGTCTGAAAGTGTGCAAGTCCAAATGCCACTACTTTTTGAGAAAGAAAAGTCTTGTTCATTCATATAGCCTAAACATGATTGAACATGTTTTGAATTTCTGCTAATAAGTTAGAAAATGAATATTTTCCAAACCATTCAAACTTGGCTCATCAGTAGACTAGGTAAGGAGAAGATGTTGGTTCCCAAAGCTCAAATATGAACCAAAGGGAAAAGAGAGGGTTGAGTAAAAAATTTTTAATTATAGCCCTTAGTTTTTCTAGTTTTTCTTGTACAAAAATAAAATTTGTGTGGAACTTGTCCAAAATGTCACAACCCATGACAAATCGAACTGCTCAACCTTGATTTGGTCATGTTTTGAATTTTATGTTGATAGCTTAGAGAATGAAAATTTTTCAAACTGTTTAACCTTGACATATAACTAGATTAGGTAGAGAATAAAAAGCTCATCAGTCTAATCCGAGCTTTTGGATGACATAAGGGTAAACATAGATAGTTTTTATGCTTTCAAAGGAAAAAATTATGTTCAGGGTTTTCCAATTCAAATGCACCCAAATGAATAAAAAATGTTAGAAAATGTATGATGGGTAGGTAGAGTTGATGCTGAAGTAATCGTGTTTTTCAGATTAAAATCACAACTTCAAGCAATAGCAAGATCAACATTGCAAAATGAAAGAAATCAGCAAGCATGTGAGGCATCTCATCTGCAAAATCAGAGATATGAGGTTCTTGACACCTCCTGAAAGGAGCTGCCCTCCCCAAGTGGAGCCACTATTAGTCATCAGTATTTTTCACTATCTTCAGATGACGAAAGGGTGTTTATAGATTTCTAAAAAAAATATTCCTTGAATATCTTGAGTTTCAGAATCTCACTACCTTCATTATCCTTATAAACCTATTTTCACTATTCATCAAGTTTTCCATCTCAAAGTCACCCCATTTCTCCTAAGAAACTCCTTATGTGCTTTTACCTATCATTTTCATCCTCCTTCGCTGCTTATAACCTCATTGCCTCATTTTTCCTGTGTCGATAGAATCCATCCTCCATCTAAGGTTTCCTAGTGATGAGTCATTCCGATGTCCCTTTGGGCACAATAAGCTGTAAAAATACTCTATTTTTACTAGAAAATCTCCACGTCATAATTTTAGCCAAAATAAGGTCAAAGGACCCTCCCACTAGGTCATTAGGGTTTTTACATGTTTTAAGGTCATCACTGGATGTTTCGGGCACTCCTTTTCCTTTGCTAGAATCTATCTCAGATGTAATAGAAATTCAAGACATGGTTATTCAAGAAAAACCTAAAAGATTTCCAAAGAAGATTACCTCATCCATCTGGGGAATTTTGAGGTCTAAAATGGGCCTCCTAAGGAAAATGTATAATCAAAATTCACTTTATGAGAACTAATCACATTTTAGGGGATGACATCGTCCCTAATGGTCGAGGTGGCATTGATTGAGTTAAAGGTACTTACTTGTCACATTCTCAATGGTGGATAAAAACTCATGGTTAACCATGGTAGTGCTCTAAGTACTTTTAAAGTCAAAGTAAAGTACTCATAATAAATGTCATTTCATACTTTTTGAATACAAATATATTATTTTCATTTCAAATTTCTTGAAAGAAACAATGCATATCCCTATAAATTTATTATATTACATTATATTATATTATTTTTATATAGTATATTAATTACATGTTATTATACAATTTAAATAATATAAATTTTAATTAATAACATATAATATAATTAAGAATTTATAAATTTATATTTATATTTTATTTTAAGTTATTTAAGTACAAAGGACAAATGCATTATTTGTTCAATGATAATGACTTTTTCTTGAAAATCTCATTCTTATTTATAGTCACATCAATACAATTTTTTTATTAATTTTATTTTGGTACAACTTTTGAATTGAATTTAACTATGGTTACATGGATTGTGGTGCAAAAAGTGAATTGAAAATTCATAAATTTTATTTTATTGGTTTAGCTATTATTTAATTATTTCCTTATGAGGCCCATTTAGACCTCAAAATTCCCCTAATGAGTTCAAAGTCTGCAAATGAGAAAAATGGACAAAGTTTGGCACTTCTACAGGAGTGTTGAAAGTTGTGTCAGCAGAAGGTATTGATAAGGTAGATTGTCTACTCCTGAATGAAAAAAACTTACAACAAAGCAAAGGGAAACACTTAGTCTTGTAGATGATTAGGGTTTTGAGCTTGATGGTCCATTTGACTGCCAAGACAGTGATCGCTTGCAGAAAATGACATGAAGGAAGCACACAAGGCCAAAAATGAAGAAATTCTATCAGATTAGATTGAATAAATATGGAAAAAGGTGAGGTGAACTAGAAATAAATTAATGAGCTTGAAAGGGCTATAGAGAACTTAGAAGACAAGGTTGATGATTTCTACAAAAACGCTGCAGACACCTAGGGTTTCAAAGAAAGTGGTCAGAAAAGGTGAAAAGCATAAGTTCAACTCCATGGTGCAAAAAAGAGAAGTTTCTGAAGATGATACTATATGTTTGAATCCAAAAGTTTTAAAAATAAACATTTCAAGCCTTGATGAGCCAAGAATAGTCAATTTCATGACTTCAACTAACCTATAAACAAAAGTGTCAAAGAATGTTAGGGAAAAAGGAAAAAGGGGCTTAAAACATTTGAAAGTGGGTTTTACCAAATTAAATCAAATTCCATTTGCCTATAAAGCACATCTTACAATTCAAAGGAGTCACTTTCTCCTTTCAAGAGATCAATAGCATTTAGAAGAGAAAAATTTATCAGTTTTTTTAGTGAATTTGGGCAAAGTGTCTTGGCACTGCACGATTAGACTGGCACTGCATGCCTAGGAGAAGGTGTTGCACCCATGCCATTTTTCATCTGTTGATTTTGTGAAGGTGCTACGCACCTGGAAGCGGGAATTGTGCCCTTGACATAGCACTGCGCTCTTACCCAACAATACCCAGCAAAGATTTCCTTGGCACTGCGTGCTAAGAACCAGAACTGCGCCCTCGGCCTTGGCATTCGCTCTTGGACAAGAAGGGTTGCTAAACCCTACAACCACTCAAATCACTCCAAGTCACCTTAAAATTTTTTCCAAAGGTCTTCTAAGCACATCAAGTGGTAAGTACCTGATATAAACCTTATTTTGATACCATTTGGTCAATTTTTAATTGAATGAAATCAAACCCTAAAGAAAGCCTTAAGATCTAGCTTAAATCACTGCTTCATGCTTATTTCATCCTCCTAGACAGAGTATCAATCATAACAAGGGCAATTGTATTATTTGAGGGTTTTCATTCATCTTGCTTATCAAAAACATCCATTCCCTTCATTTACTCATTCACTTCAGTTGCAAGGATGCCATTTCATTACCCTCCTTTGATCTCATTTCATATCATTCCAAGGGTTTCTAAAAATAGAGCTTTCAACATGTATCAGGGAGAGGACAGTGGCAGTGGTGGTGAGGCCCAAATTCCAAGGAGGCATGATCATAAAGGAGGAAAGGTAAATAGATATGAACCCCTCAACATAAGAGAGCTCAGGGCATCTCCTCATACCATTTCTTGCTTAAAACATGTAGGTTTCTTTGAATTTTGAGAGAAGGTGCAGATGGTACGAAACCACCCTGAGCTAACAAGGATTTTCACTATTAATTTGCATGATAAGTTAATATTGTTGGGTTTGCATTTGAGTTGTCTACAGATCCCATTGGAAATGCTACAGGAATACCAAGTGTGGGGGAAAAATGGTTCAAGCAAGAAAACCTAGCCATGAGTTACTTTGAGCCATATCTAAAGCCTAGGTATAAAGACCACCACAAATCCATATTTCCTTTTTTTCATCTGCTTGATAGATATGCACCCATGATGAGGATAATCATGAATTATTTCACATGTGAGGGAAGGTTCTCTTGCCTCTACTCATACCACATCAGGCTTCTTATGCAGTTTACTAGAGTGAGGATGCTGCATATACCATATTATCTTTACTGAACTATTGGAAAAATGGCCTACATAGTGCAAAAGAGAGATTATCATCAACAAAATCAAGGCTTGTTTCCTCACTCACTTATCAAGATGGTGGTTATGCACCAACTACTGCAGAAAGGAATTCTGTGGGAGACCTTCATTTCTAATGAAGTTTTTACTGCTCCACAAGGCCATCATCAGCAAGATATACCTTCCTCATCTCATCCTTCCATTCCTACTTCTCCATCACTTCCGACTGTTCCTAGATCCCCACTCAATCACATTCCTTCACCCCATGATTCCCCTTCCACATCCCCATCGACTCACATTCCTTCACCTCATAATGATCCTCCTTCATCACCCTTCCACAATCCTTCACCCTCATCTCATAATACCACAACATCAAATAGTGAAGAGAGCAGTGAGATAGATGACACTGAGATGGTTGACATAGAGCCTTTTCCTGTGACCTATCAAAGAGGTCATAGGTAGGTGTTTTCTCCACAAATTTTGGAAGGGGTCCTACCTTCATCATAAACAAAACAGCTTGATAAGGGCAAGGAAATGGTTGCAGAGCGGGTCATTCTTGAAAAAGAGGATGAGCATGAAAATGAACAAGATTTTCAACTTATTGAACTTGAGAGAAATGATGAGGATTGGATTACAAACATGTTTATCAGGAGCAAGGATGCCCAGATTATGGAGCTACAAACTAATCTTGGTAGGGAAAAGAATGTGATCAACTTCCTTCAGTTGGAGAAGAAGTAGCTAGAAACAGAGAAATCCATCAGTGAAGTCAGGGCAATCAAAGCCTGGAAAGAGGCTGGAAAAGCCAAGGCTATGCTAGATGAGACCTTGGGTACTCTTTATGACAGTGAGGTTGAGGAAGAAAAACTTCCTAGGAAGTGGCCAAGGAAAATTGGGTTGAAGAAGGCCTTAGCTTGGGAAAGAGAGATAGAGATAGAGTTAACAAATCATCTCACTCTAAGTGAGCTGCTTGCCATGGAAATCAGCTATGATAGAGAATCTTGGCTATAGAGAGCCAATGTTCACCTAGAGGGTCAACTTTAGAAGGAAAAAATCGACATTGACCTGTAGAATAAGATGGAAAGACATTATGCCATGAGGAACAAAATTTCAAGGGCCAAGCTCAAAAGAGCCTTTGCAAAGATTCAAGAAAAAAATGAAGAAATGGAGCTGGAATAACTAGATATCCTTACTGATGTATCCCTCCAAGCATCGTAGACATTATCAATAAGGTAAGTTCCAAATTTTGGCACTTGGTGCAAATTTTGAGT
This sequence comes from Pinus albicaulis, assembly GCA_034641835.2. Taxonomy (NCBI): domain Eukaryota; kingdom Viridiplantae; phylum Streptophyta; class Pinopsida; order Pinales; family Pinaceae; genus Pinus; species Pinus albicaulis. Next base: position 5,242 of record JAXQQM020066623.1, on the reverse strand, counting down.
ATTTGACTGTTTGGTTAGCAGAAAAATGGCCAAATGCGCAACATCACTGGGGCTGCACTCTTTTTTGGGTCCTCAAAATGGAAAATGGCTTACATATTCATGATCCTCATGAAAATTACATCATCCAAAGAAACTTTCAGGTCATTTCGAGCAAAAATCGTCCCTCAAAAGGGGAAAAAGCCACCTAAGAAACACCTTTCTGCCCTCTTTTTAGCACTGGCGCTACACCCTGAGAAGTCTAGGGAGAATGGATTTCTGACTAGGAAAATGGGCACAACTCTAGAAACTAAAGGAAAATCTAGAAACTAGATAGGACAGGCTTTCCAATGAGCTATAATGGAGCTCATTTGGACACCGGAAAGGCCTCCAAATCTCATCTGCAACAAGGGAAATTTTTCCAGTTTTTGCATTGCGCCCTTGGCTTGGCGTTACGCCCTTGTACGTTGGCACTGCGCCCTTGCCTGAAAGTCAGAAAAACACATCAGAAGTTATTAAAAAAGATATTTTGAAGGCCTTGAAGAAAAATAACTCCAAAGTTAGATTAGAAGTTATGTTAGAATTTATTTTTACATTTAATGAGTTTGGGATAATTGTGCCTTGGAACTTGCATGGTCTCAATGGTCAAATGCATTTATTATGTAATTAATTACTTCTAAAACCCTAGCTACGGTTTAATCTATAATTTTGAAAATTAAATATTTCCATGTAGCTCCACATGGTTATTGATTGTTGAGCTAAATATACATAGGCTTGGAGTTGTAAAGAAATTGGTTTTAGAGCTCGTTTTTGTCTCTTGACTCCAATATCATCGGAGGAAGTATATTACTATGGGGATTCATGAACATGGGTAATTGTGATGTTGTTGTAATTTCTTGTAAAATTGTTTTGCTTTATTTTTCTGCTTTTTCTCATGCAACAGAGCGTAAAATTCTAGGTTAAGATATCATTAGGTTCACCTTAAGATCACAATTCTATTTGATAAGCCTCTGCTAGGTCTGATTGGAAAATTCTTGATTTCTCTCTAGTTCCACTTAGCTTGTTGTCTTAAGACTGGTTCATTGGAGTCAAGCCAAAGAATTTTATGGTCTGCCCTGTCCTTTGGTATAGCTTAAAACATCGTTTTTAAGGCCTTTCCTATGAAGTTTACTAATTAGGGTTTGGCTGAAGAAGTTTATTGTTAGCCCTGTCCTTTATTCCATCTTAAATAGTCAATTTGAAGGTCTTTTATAGTTTTATTAAGGAATTTAGGAGATCCCTACTGTTTAATCATTACTAATGTGTTATCTTGAATGTTTTATTTCTCTCAAAGTGAATAACTAGAGAATTTAGGAGTTCCCTGCTCTCTAGGGTTTACTAGATTGTGGTTTTAAAGTTTTCTTGGTGAGGCTAGGTCAAAAAGTTTATGATGTGCCATGTCCTTTGATTCTTTCTTAAGCATAGTGATCTTGAAAGCCCTTCTTGTTATAGCATATGTTGAAGGATTCTTAATTTCCTTTTAAACATACTATGTTCACAATTTAATGTTCGTTTCACTCACATAAGCTACTAAGATCCATTTGGCTTTGTTAACTTGCCTTATGAAACACCCTTGATTCATTGTTGTAGTTTTCAAGCCTTTCACATACCCCATATCGTTTGAACCTCTCTTACTCTATTGGTTCTACTTTAAAAGCAACCCAACCAATCAAAACAAAGTAAACAAACCCTATCACTTTAACTAGCCTAAAATCATCATCCTAAAAACATACAAGTCATACCTTTTATATAAATATAGAAAGAGCCCTCTCTGAGTCCAAGAAGGCTAGGTCCTATTACTCCAAAGTTGTTTTGATGTTACCCTTGTCTATTTGGTCTTGCCAATTTTACAATTACAGGGACCTAACAACTCCCCTTGAGGAGCTCAAAGCACCCCAACCAAAAATTATTTCTTAATATGTGTATGACACGAGGATGTAGAGAGATTCTCTTTATGTTCATGGGATCCCTTCTATTAAAACCTCCCCCCATCTTGTGACTGAGTTAGGTAGGTGGTTTTCTGTGGCTTGTTTTCCAAGGAACCATGATATGGGACCTCAAATATTTTCAAATTACACAAAATATGGTTTCCCTATCCCTTATTCCTTTAGACAATTAATTATTTTACTTAATTATGGCTTGAATATGTGAAAATTACCATAGAAATTCTTGTAACTTGATGGGGGTGATGGCCACTTACCTCTACAATTGTGATGTTTCTGACTTGAAGGATGGTGTTGGGGTGCTAATGTACCTTAATGGTGGCTTTTATTTAACCTCTCAACTCTCTGTGGATTCCCTGGAAACATCCTATAGCACGGTCTGCATGCAGAGCTCGACCATGGATTAGTGTTCCTCAATGTCTCCTTTCTTTTTCTTGCTCTAGCTGATCTCAAAATGCATAATAGAATTAAGGGAAAGGAGCCAAACTACGTTTTTTATTCGAAATGAAGCAGGCTTGGAGCGTATTGGTGATGTGGATTTGGCACGAGGTTTTTATATTTAGACCGTTGGTCTCACTCGAGCCAAACATTCCCTCTTGCCTTGTAATCAACTCTCACTTCTTGTTATCCATCCCCTTAATTATTGGACAACTCCATGTAACATGTCACTCCACCAACTTCTTTAACTATTCGAGGGTGGCCAAGTTAACTTTCCACCTTAATGCCTATTAAACTCTCTTTTCTCGACATTTACTCATTTAGTCAAATGATGCATGAGGAGAGGGTGAGGGAGTCATATCTAAGCTACGTGATTGCTCATGAGTTGCATGATACTTTGATGAAGGGAGATGGAAGATTGTGATGGTCACAAGTAATTTTTTAATTTTTTAATTTTTTATTATTATTTATTTATTTTTATTTTTTATTTTATTTTATTTATTTATTTATTTATAATTTATTTATTTTTTAATTTTATTTTAATTTTTATTATTTTTTAATTTTTTTTATTTTTTGATCTAGGTGCTTATTTTTTTTTCTTGTTCATTCTTCTACAGGTACCTCTTGGAGACCCTAAGATGTTGCTACCGGTGTAGCTTCCCTTATGGAACCCTCTCATGATCTTCATGATCAATGTTCATCATTCATCTGATGCCTTTATCATGGGCTGGATACATGTGATGCTGTGCTATAGCAAGTCATCATCTTCCTGTAGCATTTTTCTTGTTACAATATTGGAGCTCAACCTGTCCAAAGGAAGGAAGAAAAAGATAGTAGAGATGCTAAGGGTGGTGTTAGGAGGTGTTAGGAGGTGAATGGAGTGGTGTAGTGGGCCTAACCCACAAGTTCATCTCCCTGAAATAACCTCACTTGCCTTACATCTAAGTTTAAGTTTCTATTTGAGACTGACAATTAGTGCAGTGCCACTCTAGTATGTATTTTTACTATTAGAGGGTTAAGTTAGTCATGAGACTTGCAAAAAGTTTCCAAAAAGAAACCACCAAACAATAGTGCCACTGTAATATGTATTTTTACTATTAGAGGGTTAAGTTAGACATGAGGCTTGCAAAAAGTTTCCGAAAAGAAATCACCAAACAACGTGCAGGGATTCATCTTAGACTTTGAGCAATATTGAACCTAAAATTATGGATATCATAAAAGGTATTTCATCATGAAGTTCAACTTTGTGATTGATGATATAAAGCCAAACAAATTTTTTTCATTATTTCCATGTTTTCTGGTCATATGCAACTTTAGCAAGAATTAATAGATACCAAAATCCATGATTTCAAGTTTTTGAACCGAAATTCATTACATTACTGAAATGGTTGTAATTGCTAAAGAATTACAAACTTGGACAATTGTGAGCCTCTAGTTCTTACAACCATCCTCACTAAATTATACTGAATTTTGAAAGAAATTGCAAAAGGTTTCTTACTTTGTGGGAGAAACAATGCTCCTAGTATGCCTGAGAGGTGGAAACATTTTATAGTAAAATGACACCAATGACACTATTATCTAGCTTAATCTGACTTGATTTATTTTTAATTTCTCCAGTCACTTTAGATTTCCTTGTATTCTCTACCTCTTGTGTACGTTCATCTATTTACTCTCCTTCTGTATCTCACCATTTTTACCATGTGAGCTAGTTGAATGATCAGTAGATGATGAAAGTTGTCTGGGTCATCCTTTCACGGGTAATCTCATCTACAGTTCCTTTCTTTTTTGGAGGGTAAGCCAACTATAATATTTTGTACCTTTTCGCATGTTATCGTGCTTTTATTATTATTGATCTTTGTCCTCATAACACCAGCTTCAAATGGCTATATTGGACAAGGTTTAGCGAGGTGGTCATTTTTAGCATAAGGATGTGTAACTCAAAGAAATGTGTTCATAGTCTAGATTCTCACCATAGACTACTTATAAAAGGATTTCCTCTAGAAGGCCATCCATCCAGATCTATCTCCATGAATATAATTTTGACCAAAGATATCTTCATTAAGGACTTTGGAGGGGTGGAAAAACTGTTAGCAAACGTGGAAAAGTCATTGGAAACAAATTCCTCCGTGGTTGGAATTGGATTTTTTGAGACACTCACCATTTTTTTTTAAAGGATTCCTCATCGAAATTATGCAGAGGGACGCCCAATGGGATTAACCAAATTGGATAATAAAGGATAATATGACCTGAAGTGTGATAACCTAATTACTACAATCATTCTTTCATGAATAACCTTGCTTGCCCTAAATCTAAGTCCAAGTTTCTATTGCTAGTATGTATTTTTACTATTAAAGGGTTAAGTTAGATAGGAAACTTGCATGATTTTTCCCGAAAGAAACCACCAGGTAATGTGCACTTATGCATCTCAAATTCTCATCAATACTATCTATGGAGGAGAGAGGTGGATAAAATATTATCAAGCGATATGCACCCCTTCCTTTATGGGTGTGGCTAAACGCATATTTAAAAGGAACAATTGTCTTTAAGGGAGGGGAGGTGACTCATATTGAATCCACTTTACAAGATGGGGTGCTCAATTTTAATTTAACGAGGCAAGAAACAAGAAAGATTGTGAGTGTTTCTTTAGTTAACTATGGGCACCTCTCGTGGATATATTAGTGTGGGGCGAGAGGGTCTTGTTAACCGCAAGAGGAGCATATATTATAAAGGGAAAGGGGTTTAGTTAACTGAGAGGAACTCCAGCGAGATGATGGTTTCTTAACTTGTCTGTTTATGATATCGTGTGATTTTCAAATAAACATTTGTTGTTTTAATTGAGTAGATTG